>VMDR010008037.1:0-38044 GCA_007922815.1 Macrotus californicus
GAATAGTATAGGAAATGTAGAAGCCAAAGAACTCATATATATGACCCATGGACATGAACTAAAGAGGGGGAGTTTGGGGGGAAGGGGTGTGCAGGGTGGGGCGGGGGGGAGGAGATAGGACAACTGTAATAGCATAATCAATAAAATATATTTTAAAAAAAGATTGTATTTATTTATTTTTAGAGAAAGGGGAAAGGAGGGAGAAAGACAGGGAGAGAAACATCAATGTGTGGTTGACTCTCAAGTACCCCCTACTGGGGAGCTGGCCCGCAACCCAGGCATGTGCCCTGACTGGGAACTGAACCAGCAACCCTTTGGCTCACAGGCCAATGCTCAATCTACTGAGCCACACCAGCCAGGGCTGTTTGGAGAATTTTCATTAAATGGAAAACTTTAAAGTGCAAAGTACCGTGAGAGACATAGGAGAGAAGTGGGAGCAGGCATCCCCTGTCCCCTTCCCAGGCATAACTCAGGAAATGTTTGTTTTTTTCCAGCTTTACTAAAGTATTGTTGACAAATCATTGTATAAATTCAAGGTGTACGAGCTGATGTTTTGATATATATGAATGGTGAAATAATCACCACAATCAAGCTATTACACCTATCACCTCAACAGGTGAGAACACTTAAGATCTACCTGCCTCTTAGCAAATTTCAATATACAACACAACATCGTCTCTAGTCACATGCTCTGCACCTGAACTTACTCACCCTAACTGAAAATGGGGACACCCTGACCGACACTTCCGCGTCCCCTGAACCCCAGCAGCTGTCCTTCCACCCTCTGCTTCTAGGAGTTGGACTATTTTGACTGCACACACAAGTGAGCTCATGCAGTATGTCTTTCTGCATCCGGCTTATTTCACTTAGCAAAATGTACTCCAGAGGACACACACATTTTAATCAACCCTTCTGAAAGAGGCAATAAAATGTGTCTATCAACTTTAAAGTAAAAAACTAATTTATTGCTCAATTCTATTCACCCCAGTCACCTGTCATTTGTCATGGCTGTTTCTCCTCAGTGATTATTCACAGAAAGTGAAATTTCAAACCCCAACTTCCACCTCAAAAGCTAGAACTAGAAGATTTGTGATGGGAGGTGTACTTAAAATCCACGTTCTCACTAAATTCTGGCAAAGCAAACACACTTCCTACCTTTTAAAAATGTTATTTGCCAATCAGATTGCCAAGAAAGTACAACTAACACATAGCTATCTGCACCTTCCTTTCACTCTGCTGAATTTAGTCTAAAACGTAAAAGCTAAGCCAAAAACAGTCCCTCTTGGTTAATGGCGATAAGAATGCTAAATCACGTTTAGTACAACCTTGAATCCTTTAGTGGGCACAGGGCCAGGCACCATCTGTGGGCATCAGCAAATTCCTTGATTTGGAGTCATTCCTGACATCCTGAGGTTACAGCACCATCTCATACACAAGGTCTGCCCAGAAAAAGTCCAGCCATCGTTAATATAACGAGGACGGTTTGCACGACATCAATGTAACCTGGCAGCCAAGGAGAGTGGACTGGAATGCATATGTGTGAACAATGACTACTTCGCTGTCAGTGGGGGTGGTAGAGACCACTGCGTGAGCATGTGTACTGTGTGGCTGTCACATTCAAAATGACTGAGCAAGGAGAGCAATGAGTCTGCATCAAATTTTGCATTAAGCTTGAACACTCCTCTGCAGAAACTATTCGGATGATTTAGGAGGCCACAGCTATGGGCAACTGGTGATTGGCAGCTTCATCAAGACACTGCGCCCTCTCACGCATCATGTCTCGTGCAGTATTTTGGTGAAACATCAAATCACCCAGGTGACTCAGCCCCCCTACAGCCCAGATTTGGCATTTGGCGCCCTGTGACTTCTGGTTTTTCCCAAAACTAAAATCACCTTTGAAAGGGAAGAGATTTCAGATCATCAATAAGATTCAAGAAAATATGACAGGGCAGTGGATGGCGACTGGGAGAACTGTGTGAGGTCCCAAGGTGCCTACTTTGAAGGAGCCTGAGGTATCATTGTCCTGTGTACAGTGTTTCTTGTATCTTGTATCTTGTTCAATAAATGCCTCTAATTTTCATAATACATGGCTGGATACCTTCTGGACAGACCATATATATGTATATATGTATATATATACGTAACTAGGGTCTTGTGGCCATGCTGTGACACCAGGCGCCTGGCTAGGGCATGCACACAGATTTTATCTGAAAAGGACAGGGGGGAACAGGACAGAGCAGCAAATCAACTGGCCTATGGGGCCTGAGGTCTAGGGTATTCTAGACCCAAAAAGAACATCAAGAACATTGGAAAAGCACCAGCTTAAAAAGTTGGACTCACAGAGCTTTCAAGAGGACCCAGCTAAAAACACAAAGCTAGAGCCAGATACCTTTTGTGTTTTTACCTAAATTTACAACTTACAACAATAGTATTTGGTAGACTCTCAGAAATGTCCTCTCCTACTCCAGTCATCTGTGACAGTGACTTCAACTGTCCCCACTGTAACATTTATTGTACCTAACCCGGCACTGTGCAATGCGCTTTATAAAATGTGGCTCTCAGTAACTCCTGGGGTCCCAATCACCCCTTTAGAGGGAAAGCACAAGGCCCGGGAGGCTGAGCATGCTGCCAGAGTCCCCACAGGAAAGGAACAGGGCTGGAAGGTGAACTCAAACCTGACCTCAAACCCTGCCCACTGCTGACACTGCTCAGTCTGGATGCTCGGACTTCCCAACACCTCACGTGTAAAACACAGAAAACACAACAACTCATGTGTAAAACTTGTGAAACCTTGGAGTGACTCCACAGTGACATCCTCCTGCTACAGTATGAAAAAGTCGGTGTCCCAAGAGTAAAGGAGAGATTCCTTTGGTCCAGTTTTGTTTTAAGATCATCACCACCTTCATGCCTAATTCCTCCTCTATCCCCCAAACCAAATGTTATCCATCTTAATTATTCCATGACAAGGCACACAAAACACTAAACAACAGAAATTTAAGAAAAATGTTTCTGTTCTGACTTCCCAAGATCTAAGCATCCAGTCTGTCAGGACAGGTTTGTTTAGTAAGCCCACACATTACCTTGACGTTTTCGAGAAGAGCATCGTCTCTGCCTAAGCCAGGGCCTACAACCAGGGCATGCAGTCGGGGCAACCACTTTTCCACTTCATGAACGGCGTCAGGGCTGTCGCTAAATAAGGAAATGAAGGGCAGGTCAGTTTACTTAAAATTTCACTTATTTGTTTATTAATGAAACTACAGATTTTCCCAGTTTCCCCCTAACGTCCTTTTCCTGTTCCAGGACCCAAGCCAGAACCCCACCCTGCACTTGGACAGCACCTCTCCTTAGTCTTCCCTGTAGAATGGTTCATCTTTTAACACCCCAACCTAGGTGTTTAGCTTTCAACATTTAACTGCCTTCTAGGGCATTACGCTAAGTGAAATAAGTCAAAGACAATATCGTATGGTTTTTGTTATATGTAAAATCTAAAGAAAAAAAGCTCACAAATACAGAGAACAGATTGGTGGTTACCGGAGGAGGAGGAGGAGGAGGAGAAGAAGGGGGACGGGGAGCGAGGATGGGAGCAATGGGTGAAGGGGGTATAAATTTATTTATTTTTTAAAAAAAGGAATGGAGTACGGATATATGCTACAATGAGAATGAAGCTCAAAAACATTAAGCTGAGTGAAAGAAGGCAGACACAAAAGATCACATATGATTTCATTCATACGAAATGTTCAGAAAAGGCAAATCTATACAGACGGGAAGACTAGGTTGCCTCAGGCCAGGGGTGGTAATGGGTGGGGAGTTCCTTTTTGGAGTGATGGAAGTCGTCTAAAATTAGATTGTGGTTATAGTAACACTTTGGTACATGCACCAAAAATCATTACACAATTAAAATGAGTGAATTTTATAGTAAGTTATATCTCAATAAAGCAGTTTCACACATTACATAGTTAATTAATGAGAGCAATGGTGGAGAGACACTAAGCCAGACATCAAATATTCAAGGAACGATCCAGGGATCTGACATCGCTGCCATGAGGAGCAGTGGGTACCACAGTCTGACAGTGTGAGTCGACGGAGCTGGAGGTTTTAGCAGTGAGGGGGCCATGGTCTGAGAGGGGCGATGAGGAGCAAGGAGGGCACATCCCACCTCTAGTCCCAGTGGTACAGGAAGGGTACAAAGGAAAAGTCGCCTCTACTGGTGAGGCTTGAAGGGGAAGCCATACCCTCTGGCAATAAGCAAACAAGGTAAAGGACGAGTGAGCAGAAAATAAGGTGGAAAAGTGCTCACTTAGGAGAAACGGCCAAAGACCAGTCTAGCTGAACAGAGTGCCAGTAAGGGAATGATATGAGGGAAGCAAAGGCATATTCACTGTGATAAAACTCAAGCCTCAGAACCTCCACTTGCTGGGCCCCTTTGAAGGCCCTGGAAGGGGCCTTAGCAATTTACTCATGTGGTCCACATGGGTCTGCAAAATCTGCAAAGGTAAGCGAAGGACTTGGGTCTCATCAAAGCTAAGTCATCAGAGAACTCTCTTCCCATCAGAAATGGAGTCAATAACACAGGATATATAGCTACAAACATGCAACACTTTTTCCTCCTTTAAAACAAAAAGGCTCATGAAAAATTTTAAACACATTAGAATAAGACATCATGGCTAACTTCAAAATTACCTTGGCCAGTCTGTCTCCATCACGCAGGAGTAGAAGTAGCAGCACAGACTTCACACACTTACACACTGCCCTGTACATCAGACACCGGGGGATCATCTACGAGACTCACGACTGGTCCTTTAACACATGAACAGTGCTCTCCTTTAGAGCAAGACCTGACAGCTGCACAGAATTGTCGTTTTTTCACAGCTTTCCTGTCCCTCATCTCGTTTCTCGGAACCCACTCCATAAGGCTTTGTCCCCCACAAGCTGCCCCTGTCAAAGTCACCCATGACCCTACACTGTGAGATCCAACCACCCATCTCAGTCCTCTGACCACAGAGACACAGGCCCTTCCAGGACAGTCTGCAAACAGTTCTTCACTCCACTCCACGACACCCCCTCCCTTCCACCGCATCACCCATGTGCTTCCAAAGGAGTGCTCCCTGCCTGCACGCACCCCTGTGTGGCCTCATCTTTGGATCTTGGCTTTAAACACTGTCCACACATTAACAACTCCCAGAATTACACGTTCCCCGACTGCCTCACTCCTACCCGACGCTTACCAGCCATGTCTGCTTGGACATCTAACAGATAATTAAAAACATATCTAAAACCCAAATCCTGACCATCACCTCCATCCCCATTTCCCCAAATCATTAAATGACAACTTGCTCGGCCCAAACGCTGGGTGGCATTTCTGAGTCTCTTCTTTTCCATATACCACCAGCCAGAGGCTTTGGGGCTGCACTTTTCAAAGGTACCCAGGACCTGACCCACTTTCCTGTTTCTATCCCATCATGTAATCACCACAAGCTTCCCAGTGGGACCCCTGCTTCTGCCCTGGGCTCCAAAAGCTCATTCTCAACACAGTAGCCAGATGAGCCTTTTGAAACAAAAACAGTCCTATCCCTCCCCTGCTCAAATGCTCCAGCAGCCTCTTCTCATTTATGTGAAAGACAAAAGCCTTACAAGGACCCCCATAACCTGCAAAGCCTGGCTGGGAACCTCTCATCACCTCATCCTGAGCACCCAAGTGCTCCCCAACATACCTGCAGCTTGAGCTCTCGGGCCAGCTCTTCCTGTGTATCGAAGGGCCTCCCCCCACTTCCCATGTCTGCAGAACTCACTCCCTCACCATCTTCAAGCCTTTACTTGAACACACCTTGCTGTATCACTGCCCAAGACACCCTACTAAGACTGCACACACACGGCACACGCACCACACGCACAGTCAGCATTCTGTCCCTTCCCTGCTCCCATCTACCCATGGTGCTTATCATCCCCTGACACACTATTATCTTAGCTGTTTGTCTCCAGAGTTGTGCTGCCCAACAGAGTAGACACTAGCCACGTGTGGCTTTTAAATTTAATTAAAATTCAAGTAAAAATTCAGTTCCTGACTCCTACCGGCCACATTTTAAGTGCTCAGCAGCCACAGAGCTGGACAGCACCAAGGGAGAGCATTTTCATCACTGCAGGAAGTTCTGGGGCACAGAAGTAGGTGATTTTGTCTTCTCAGTTCGATGCTCTCCCTGTGGAACCCAGGACAGGGTCTGCACAGAAGATCTGCTGAATGAGTGAACAGTTTTGTTACTGTCCAACAGGCCCCTTGTTCTGGCCATATGTGCACTGTCCACAGCCAGGCCCACAGGCCTCTCCTGGGCCTAGGAACCTCCAGACATTTTTGACAGCTCACAGGTGCTAGCACTGGGCACGTCATACTGATATTCAGATCTTATCCCACACTGTCACACACAACTGTCTGTCTTCTCCTGACCACAGACAGTGGGCTGATTTTGCAATTTTCTTCTTTCCTCTGCAACAATCTACCTGCCAACTCTCTGTACAGCAGCAACTTAACAGAGGCTCTTAGAGCGTCAGTGTAAAGACACCACAAGACCAAGGAGAACTGTTGCAGGTAAAGCCCCCCAGGTGCGGCCCAACTCACAGAATCGGGTGAACAATCAGCTCCGGGCTGTAGGACTTGATCACAGGTGCGGCCTCCCGGGTACAGAACACATGGGATAAATCTGCACCCTGAGAAACAAGTACAAGAGGCTGACTTAATGTGGGACATGCTCGAAAGACAACCAAAGTGGTTTCAGCAAGACCCATCCACTCACCACAGGACACGTGGTGTTCAACCATTCAAATTATACAGCACTTTCCATAAAAGAAAAACATCTAACTGCAGCAGTTAAACTATAGCTAGGAGGCTTAGGAGAAGATGTAACCTAAGAAAAGGCTGGAAATAAAGGCAGACTTTGCTGCTACTCAAGAGGCAGGTCAACCCAGACCAGCTCAGGCTGGTTACCCATGAGGCTCATGGGAAGCAATGCAGCCATGGGGCTGAGCACATGTCACATTAACTGTGCTAAATGGGTGGTCAGGACTTGATCAAAAAGCATGAGCAACTGCCAAAGTCAAAAGATGTCAACTGCCTCAGCTAGGACTGAAAAGGCATCCCAGGATCATTTTGGTAAAGTACAATCCCTAATAAAACTTTATTTCTACAAGAAGTAAGTTTCAAGTTATTTTAATACTGCACAAGAGGTCAGGGAACATTTAAAGATGTTTCTCTTACCCACAATTACCTAAAGATGTTATGTAGATTTCTATTGGAAAACATATGCTTTAATCATATTTAAATAATCCAACTTTTCTTAATAAATAAGATGTAAGTAAACATACCACTTTGAGAGCTGAAATTGCTGCAAAATAAGGGGCTCCAGTGTACCTAAAAAGAAGATATTTACAGTCAAAAACTTCTGAGAATGAGACGAGCACACCAGGTTTATCAACAAACTACACAGACATCAAGCACCCCGCTCAGGGCCAGGCCCTTAGTGAGTGCTCAGTAAAAACAACATAGATTAGAACCAGAAAAGTCAGCCTTTCACCTGGGACCTTCGTACAATGTCAAGAGAGGCAAATTCTGGCTTTCTGTGACTGTGATCTCCCTCTAATGGGTATGTACAAACTGAAGGTTTGAGGTGATAGTTTTAGGGGTTCATATATATGTCAAACATCAAATTTTTTTATCAACTAAACTGCAATAAAGTTGTTAAAGAATAATCTCCTAGTATAAAATAGTTTGGCAAGGTTGCCAGATTCCTATCAACCAAAAAACAACAACAAAAAAGATAAAAATAGCATTTTTCTATACTAAGAATAACAGATTAGAAAGTATGACAGCTTCTAAAATATTGGCAAAAACCATAAAGCAGCTAGGCCTTAACTTTATAAAACAATAACTCTGTGGGGGAACTTTTTAAACCTATTAAAGAATATACTAGATATACACTGGATGAAATAATATTATGATGATACCTCTCTAGATTAATAAACAGATATAAAAAGTATCAGAAATGCACAAAGCTGCAAGTAGAAGAAAATGCAAAAGCACCTCAACAAATTTACGGCTTTGTTAGCAAGGAAGATGGGTGGGAATGTTACGTTAAAGGAAAAAAAAACAAAAACTGACAGTTTAAGAAGACAGTGAGAATTTACTGAAGGTGTCTGCCAGGAGAGTGGGTGCTTGATTAAGGGATCAATCACAAGCCAGAGCACCCGGCACTGGGCAGTATCCGAGGAGAAGGGTCAGCTCTCCGAGGGCAACAGTAAGCACAGGCAATGGTCACCTTGATGTAGGGCCACACAGGGGCTCCCAGGCCAAACAAGAAGAGACTCTCACTCCTCCCTCTGGCTTCTATCCTATTGTTCCTGAATGCTTGCTTGTAACTCTACTTTTAAGCACAGAAAGGAAAAACCTTGAAATTAGCATCAAATGGTAACTGTAACTTTTTTGTCAATTCCAAGCAGTGAAAAGTTTTTCTATCCCAGGAAAAACAAACTGGGAAAAATGCAGAGTACACTCTACACACACAACACTGTCCTGCAGAACAGGGTCAACGTGCCAGAAACGCCAAAGGACAGGGCATGTCACACACACACAGACACACACACACACACACACACACAGGACAGGGCATGCCACACACATAGGATATGACATGCCACATACACACACACACTCTCGTCCCACAACATGAACACAAGCTTCACTACCAAAAGAAATACACTAAAATAACAAAAAACAGCTTGCCTACTTGAGAGCAAAGGCTGCCAATAACAACCGGGTGTGAAGGGAACAGGTGCTTGTTGAAGGCAACACACAACAGTGCAATTTTGGAGGAAGAACAATTTGCCATGTTGATCAACATTAAAAATGTCTATGTACTCTGCTCCAGTAAAAATTCTTCCAGAAATTTGCCCTGGCTGGTATGGCTCAGTGGACTGAGGGCCAGCCTATGAACTAAAGGGTCACTGGTTCGATTCTCAGTCAGGGCACATGCCTGGGCTGCAGGGCTGCAGGCCAGCTCCCGAGTAGGGGGGCGTGTGAGAGGCAACCACACACTGATGTTTCCTCTCCCTCTCTTTCTCCCTCTTTTTCCCCTCTCTAAAAATAAATAAATAAAATTAAAAAAAAATTATTCCAGGAATTGATCCCTCAATTATAACCAGAAGGGAACACAAGTAGATATATATAAAGGGATGTCTACAGATATATTGTCAATTGAAAAAAAGAATAGAGTTAACCAATTGTCTATCAATAGGGACTTGGTTAAATAAATTTTTACCCATCTGCACAATGAATACCATATATCCACTTACCCACTTACAAAGAATCAGACTATAGGACTTCTGGCTAAGATGGAGGCATAGGTACATAAACTTTGCCTCCATGCACAACAAAAGGAGGACAACAACAAATTTAAAAACAAAAAATAACCAGAACTGACAGAAAATCGAACTATATGGAAGTCTGACAACCAAGCAGTTAAAGAAGAAACATTCATCCAGACTGGTAGGAGGGGCAGAGACAGACAGCTAGGGCAGAGAGGACTTGCCATAAGGCGGTGCTGGCAGACCAGGTGGTCCCACATTTGCACATGGATAAACTGAGAGGAACAACTGGGGAACAAGACAGACCCCACAACCCAGGGTTCCAGCATGGGGAAATAAAGCCTCAAAACCTCTGATTAAAAAAAGCCTGTGAGGGTTGCAGTGCCGGGAAAAACTCCCAGCCTCATAGGATAATTCGCTGGAGAGACCCACAGGATCCTGGAATGTATACAAACCCACCCACCCAGGAATCAGCATTAGAAGGGCCCAATTTGCTTGTGGGTAGTAGCAGAAGTGACTGAAAGCCAGCAGAGAGCTGAGGAAGCAGCACTGTTCCCCCTCTGACCCCTCCCCTGCACACAGCACCACAACTCAGCAATGTGGGTTTCCCCATCCTGGCGAATACCTAAGGCTCCGCCCCTTACTACATAACAGGTGCATGTAGACAAAAACTATGGCATAAATGAAAGAACAGATCAAAGCTCCAAAAACATAACTAAGTGATAAAGAGATAGCCAAACCATCAGATGTAGAGTTCAAAACACTGGTAATCAGGATGCTCACAGAAATGGTTGAGTATGATCGCAAAATAGAGGAAAAAGTGAAGGCTATGCAAAGTGAAATAAAGGAAAATGTACAGGGAACCAACAGTGAAGGGAAGGAAACTGGGACTCAAATCAACGATTTAGACCAGAAGGAAGAAATAAACATTCAAACCAGAACAGAATGAAGAAACAAGAATTCAAAAAAATGAGGAGAGGCTTAGGAACCTCTGGGACAACTTTAAATGTTCCAACATCCAAATCATAGGGGTTCCAGAAGGAGAAGAGGAAGAGCAAGAAATTGAAAACTTATTTGAACAAATAATGAAGGAGAACTTCCCCAATCTGTCAAAGGAAATAGACTTCTAGGAAGTCCAGGAAGCCCAGAGAGTCCCAAAGAAGTTGGACCCAAAGAGAAACACACCAAGGCATATCATCAAGTTACCCAAGATTAAAGACAACGAGAAAATCCTAAAAGCAGCAAGAGAACAGGAGACAGTTACCTACAGAGGAGTTCCCATAAGACTATCTGCTGATTTCTCAAAAGAAACCTTGCAGGCAAGAAGGGGCTGGAAAGAAATATTCAAAGTCATAAAAGGCAAGGACCTACATCCAAGATTACTCAATCCAGCAAAGCTATCATTTCAAATGGAAAGGCAGATAAAGTGCTTCCCAGATAAGGTCAAGTTAAAGGAATTCATCATGACCAAGCCCTTATTATATCAAATGTTAAAGGGACTTATGTAAGAAAAAGATGATGATCAACAACTATAAACAGTAAAATGACAACAAACTCAACCATCGACAACTGAACCTAAATAACAAAAACAAACAACTAGAATAGGAACAGAATTACAGAAATGGATATCACACTGGGTTATCACTGGGGAGGGGGAGAATGGGGAAAAGGTACAGGGAATAAGAAGCATAAATGGTAGGTACAAAATAGACAGGGGGAGGTTAAGAATAGTATGGGAAGCGAAGAAGCCGAAGAATTTATTTGTAGGGTCCATGGACGTGAAGTAAGGTGAGAGAATGCTGGAGGGTGAAGTGGTGCAGGGTGGAGGGAAATAAAGAAGAGAGAAAAATGGGACAAATGTAATAGCATAATCAATAAAATGTATTTAATAAAAGGAATCAGACTATATGAATCAACATGGAAATAAAATGTAAAATAAAGAGTAAATTTCTTTTTTACTCTTTAGTGCCTTTTACTCAGAGACACATCAGGTAAAGTCTAAATGTTAACAGGTTTATTTCTCTTATTAAAAAGAGTAGTTGCCATCATACTGGGTAAAGAAATAAAATCTAGTTACGTATTTATAACAAGTATACCTAACTACTTAATAAACTGTTAAAAATATAGGGCTAAGCAAAGAGCACACAGAAAGTAAGCAGAAACAGAAATACTAACCAAGGTCAAATTTAAGTCAAAGGCAATAGGTATTTACAAGTGTGGACAAATTATGAATCTTTATGTGTTAAACAACACAGCAGCAAAATATATAAAACCAGATGAGAGAACAGGCCTTAAAAAAAGCTGGGATCTGTCAAATTTCATACATGACTTTCAGGAATATCTTTAAATTAACAAAGTAAACCAAGCAGATGCTGAGTGTTTTTACTCTGAGTGCAAAAGTAATACATGCTTACGGTATGAGTCTGGTCAGTATAGAAAAGTACAAGAGAAGAAAATACTCTCATCCCCCAACTACAGGCAAAACCTTTACAACCACCACCACCAGTGAACAGCTCAATCACAGTCCCTTAGAATTTTCTCCTATTCCATCTTAAAGTTCATCACTAAACAATACCCAGCGTCATAATATCAGATTACATTTGAAAATGATTGCTGGGGTCCAACTAGACAGATGGACAGTTGAATGGATGGCTGACAGGTAGGGAGACAGCCAGATAATAGAGATTAACTGTTTAAACACCAACATTTTCCAAGTCACTTACTCTTGGCAGCCCCCAACTATGCCTATTCTTCCATCTTGTCCTTTGTGCTTCTTCGTAGTTAGAGGAGGTACAATGTTTCTAACCAACTGAAAAGTATTTTCCATGTCCTTTATCGAATGTGCTTTATGCAGTGAAAATGCTCTTTTTAAAACTGAAAAACAGGAAAATTAAAGTCCTCAGAATGGTAAATATCTATTGGTAGATATAAAGAACAGAGAGTCAGACAAAATAGCCCATTAACCAAAATGCTTCCTCAAGTTGACTCAACACGAATGCTTCAGACTTTTGCCCAATGGTTTCACTATTTTATTTCTGTAAGCAAATGATGCTCAGAAATTACAATATGAACACATGTTGTACATATCAAGTTTATTTTTTAAATGTGTCAGACATTTTGGAAGTCTACTTACTCTCAGAAAGTTTTTTTTAATGTGTTATCAATAAACTACACACATTTCCTTTCAACCTTCCTCTAAGTTTATTATGTCTCTTCTCTTAAATTGGAAATGCAATCTCTCATTTGTTACATTCCACTGTCATATTCATGTCTGACAGATTCATGTTATTCCCCATTTAATTTTCTATTCACATTTCTAACACTCAATTAGGTACAAATTAAATAACCTAGAAATGGCATTATAAACATAGGACATATATCTTACATTGGGTTCAAAGGCATTCTGAGTTGTCTCTAAATAGCTCATTTTAATTGGCCTTCCTTGAAAACAAGGCCCTCAATATTTCTGTCCTTCCAATGATCTCAGCAGCTGAGAAAACCTAGACATGGGTCACAAGTTCAAGTGAAGCTCAGAAGCAGGCTCAGCTCCACATGATCAAACAGCTTTACCTTTAATAACATTTTTAGTGTTTAGACCCCAAGATGTAAAGAGAAAAACTTTTCACCTTACAAATCAACACAAGATTAAAACTCAAAACAGAATCAGTGTAAACCTTTGGCCAAGAAAAGGCACAACTAGGCACAGGCAAGGATCAGGTCAACTGGCCGATCCTCCGCTCCCACTGTCTTTCCTCGTCAGCCACATTCTGCTCCAGTGACATGTCCACAGCACTGCTTCCCACCCTGACTCAGGGCCAGTTGGCAGAGGCCTTGTGCTAAACAGAGCAACCCACTCTCACTCCCCCCCACCACTGAAATTTTCAACTTCCCAAATACCCAGCCGCACCCCAAATCCCAGACTGCAGTCTCTGCCATGCACAGTTACAACGAAATGCTCTTTCCTGGCGCTCCCTCACGAGCTGCTTGAAAGGAACCAGAGCTGTTATTACCAGACTTAATTACAGCATCACTGACTCCTCATGAGCATCTATGCAGTCATGAAAATGCTTGCCATGCATTTGTTTCAAACTTGAACATATACAACAATATCAGAGAAGGGTTGCTCCTTCAAATTCCCCAGAACAATACAGCTGCTTAAAAAAGAAAAAAAAAAGCTAGAAATTGTAAAGATAGGTAGAATCCAAACTTACCAGTCACTCAAGGGTTCTTTGGTTATTCTAGGTTCCCTACGTCTTGGGTTTATTACACACCATCACTTTAATACTAGGCACTTCACCCCACATAAAGTACCCTTAAGACAGGGGTGTCAAACTCAATTTTCACCCAGGGCCACATCAGCCTCACAGTTGCTTTCAAAGGGGCCGGATGTAATTTTAGGACTGTATAAATGTAATACTCCTTAACTGTAAAGGAGTTGACATTACATTCGACCCTTTGAAGGCAACCGCAAGGCTGATGTGGCCCCCGGTGAAAATGAGTTTGCAACCCTGCCTTAAGACCACCCCACCACCTCCTGCCTGCACAGAATGTGGTACAGCTCCCATGTGGGGTCAAGGGAGGGTCTATCTGTTCCCATGTTGTACTCCCCACCCTCAGTTGCCTCAAACAGAGTCTAGCACAGAATAAGACATTCAATAAATGACTGATGAATTAAAGGCATTTTGATTCACTCTCTTCATTTGTAGCCAGTTTATCCTTTTTTTACAAATAAGGAAACTAAGGCTGAGAGACAGACCTGTTAGTCAAGAATATGCTAGGGCAAAAGACATCATTTTACCAAAATGCTGTCATATTAAGGCAAAAGAAATTATTTTTCTTAAACCAAATATTCACCCCACCAACCAAAACACAAGTCATCCTTCTCAAATGCCTTCTGAAACCATTTGGGGGGCGGGGGGGAAACATCACTGTTGAGAAGTACAGCATTTTCACTTTTTAACTGGAACGGTATGCACACAAAGTAAAATCCGCACTGTTCACCAGCGTTCTGTCTCACTCACCTAAAATGAGCACCTGTTGCAGAAAAGGCCAAAGAAAAGGTCAATTAAATTTCCATAAACTTCACAGTGAATCTCAGTCTCAGCTGGCTTACTTACATCCATCATGTGGACTTATCCACAGAAATATTTAAATATAAACATCGAAGTTCTGAAGGCTGAAAAGGCCGCGACAAGAGGTGACTTAAAATTTATCCTATTAAGTAACTTTGTTTTCATAACAATTCTGATTTTGCAAGAACTGGTAAAACCGGTCTTGTTTTTGTTGGCTTGTTTTAAAAGAAATGTGGCTGAGGAAGTCTGGAGAATCACATATACTTCTTAAGCCTAGGCTGTTTTCTAGAATTACTTGCCACTTACAACTTTCTGTAATACCGATGTTTCTTTGTGCCAAACGTGCTTTAAATTAATATGAACCATAATTAATTTAGAGTAATGACAGCAATGCTTAAGTCAATGGAGGTATGCCTTAAAGCTAGGATAGAAGTCAGGGATCTATAAAACCTAACAATGAGAACTCAAACTCCGAGACATCTTGCTAACTAATCATAGTGTATGAATTTAATACAAACAGCTACCAATGAAAACTCTCAATAAATTGGTCCCCAGAGCCCTTCTGATGCTGGTGTGATTAAGAGAAGTGCATTTGCTGAAAAAACCCTCAATAATCCTCAAAGCATTTGGACCTACCATGCTTAAAAGCAACAAGCCAAAAACTCTTTAGCAATTACTCTCGCCAAGTCGGGCCTGAAAGCTCCGCTGTCCTGAAAGGTCCCGCCAGGCCCTCCGGCTCGCGCGGTCCTGGGCCGGCCTGGCCACCCCCGCCCCCAGCTTCCCGCCGCTGCGCGGCGCACAGCACAGCTGCTCACGGACCGCGGACCCACCGCGACGCTTCCCGTGCGGACCAGAAGCCTGAGGCCGGGTACCTGCGTCCAGCGGCGGCCCGTAGAGCGCTAGCGCGGCCGAGACAAGCATGACAACGGCTGCACCAGCGACCGCAGCCCCAGCCATCGCCGGACTAGCCAAACCCAGGAAGGCCCGAATCGACCTTACCTCGCTGGCAGGCCCCGGAGACTACCCACCCACGAAGCACAGCCATTGGCGAGCTTCCGAGCTTCCGTCCGCCCCCGCGCGGCCGCGGGCGACAAAGCCACCGCGCGAAGTTCCGGGATCCGGCCGGCTCGGCCCCGCCGCCGGAAGCTGCGGCCAGCTCGCAGTTGTCTGAGCTCGTATCGTTTCTTCCCGGTTGGTCCACGGGAGTTCGGCTAGAGGGTAGATTACGGAGTCAAGATGCGTCTTAATGGTCTAGGGCCTGGGTTGCTTTTGTTGTTCCTTTTTTGGACAGGGGGCATAATAAAAAATAATTTAGGCAGAAAGCTGCCCAATTAACATCCAGTGCATTTTACCATTTCAGCAACACACTTACACGGTGTCTAGAAAGTTAGCTCCAATGGAAAAGCTTTATCTTTTTCTCTATTGTATGCTTAGCATCCAGAACATGGCACATGGTAGGTGCTCACTCTCTTTTTATTGAGGTATAATTTGCATGACAATAGAATTCACTAGTTTTAAGTGTACAGTTCTATGAGTTTTAACAAATGTGTATAATATAAACACCACCATAATTTTAATTTAGAACATTTCTATCAACACACCCAAATTATGTTTTTGATGCTATTATGTTATTTTAAATTTCTTAATTGTTTATTGCTCGTATATAGAAATACTGGGTTGGTAGAAAAGTCTGTTTTTTTTCTAAAAGATGGCTCTAGTAGCACTTAGTTGTCTTTAACTTCATTTGAAACTATTTTGTTAGATTGTATTGTGACAGCTGTCATATCATTGTGTATTTAAAAAACTTATCAAAACAGGTGAATTTTTGTATAGGCATTTTAATACTGAAGATGGAAGAAAATACTGAAGATGGAAGAAATTTTCAGTATATTATCCTTTATTATTTCAAGAAAGATAAAAACACAACTGAAATACAAAAAAAGATTTGTGCAGTGTATGGAGAAGGTGCTATGACTGACTGAATGTGTCAAAAGATGTCAAAAGTGGATTCCAAAGTTTGGTGCTGGAGTTTTCTTGCTGGACGATGCTCCACTGTCAAGTAGACCAGTTGAAGTTAATAGCAATCAAATCGAGACATTAACTGAGAACAATCAACATTGTACCACGTGGGAGATAGCTGACATACTCAAAATACCCAAATTAATAAAGTTATTGGGAAAATGAAAAATGTGTCTTGTATTTTATGGAAAAAAACATACAGACTTACTGGCCAACCCAATATAATTTATTTTTATACATTGACATTGTATTCTTTGACCATGCCAAACTCACTTATTAGTGAATTTTTGAAACTACTTTGGATCTGCTATATAAGCAATGTCAACTTGCAAATTTTTTGGTGACAATAGCTTTTAACTTCAGTCACTTAGTAAGGTGGTGTCCACCATGTTGTTATCACTAGTACGTACTCCTGAATTTTTATTTTATTCAGTAAAAATTCATGAATTTTTATTTAGTTATTAGCCACTAGGTTATTTACTTATTATTAAGTAGATTAATTTTAATTTTGTTTTATTCATTATTTTATTTTATTGATTTTTATTAATTTTAATTTTAATTAAATTTTATTAATTTTAAGTATATTTTATTGATTATGCTGTTACAGTTGTCCCAATTTTTTCTCCCCTTTATCTCCCTCTGCCATGTATCCCCCACCCTCCAACATGTCCATGGGTTGTACATATAAGTTCTTTGGCTTCTCCGTTTCCTATACTATTCCTAACCTCCCCTGCCTATTTTGTACCTACCATTTATGCCACTTATTCCCTGTACCTTTTTCCCCCACTCTCCTCTTTCCCTTCCCCAATGATAACCCTCCATGTGATCTCCATTTCTGTGATTCTGTTCCTGTTCCTGTTCTAGTTGTTTGTTTAGTTTCTTTTTGTTTTTGTTTTTAGGTTCGGTTGTTAATAGCTGTGAGTTTGTTGTCATTTTACTGTTCATATTTTTTATCTTCTTTTTCTTAAATAAGACCCTTTAACATTTCATATGATAAGGGCTTGGTGATGATGAACTCCTTGAACTTGACCTTATCTGGGAAGCACTTTATCTGCCCTTCCATTCTAAATGATAGCTTTGCTGGATAGAGTAATCTTGGCTGTAGCTCCTTGCTTCTCATGACTTTGAATTCTTCTTACCAGCCCCTTCTTTCCTGCAAAGTTTCTTTTAAGAAATCAGCTGATATGGGAACACCTTTGTAGGTAACTCTCTGCCCTTTCTCTTGCTGCTTTTAAGATTCTCTCTTTATCTTTAACCTTTGTTATTTTAATTATGATTTGTCTTGGTGTGTTCCTTTTTGGGTCCAACTTCTTTGGACTCTGTGCTTCCTGGACTTGTATGTCTAGTTCCTTCACCAGATTGGGGAAGTTTTCCTTCATTATTTGTTCAGATAAGTTTTCGATTTCTTGCTCTTCCTCTTCTCCTTCTGGCATCCCTATGATTTGGAATGTTGGAATGTTTAAAGTTGTCTCAGAAGTTCCTAAGCCTCTCCTCACTTTTTTGAATTCTTGTTTCTTCATGTGTTCCAGTTAGATGTTTATTTCTTCCTTTTGTTCCAAATCACCGATTTGAGTCCCAGTTCCCTTCCCTTCACTGTTGGTTCCCTGTATATTTTCCTTTATTTCCCTTTGTATAACCTTCATTTCTTCCTTCATTTTGTGACCAAACTCAATCAGTTCTGTGAGCATCCTGGTTACCATTGTTTTGAACTCTACATCTGATAGGTTGGCTATCTCGTCTCTTAGGTTTTTTTCTGGAGTTTTGATCTGTTCTTTCATTTAAGCCTTATTTCTTTGTCTCGGAGCATCAGTCTCAATGAATGTTTCTTCTTTAATTCCTTGGTTGTTGGACTTCTATGCAGTTTGATTTTCTGGCAGTTCTGGGTGTTTTTTTGTTAAATTGTTTGTTATCCTTCTTTTGGTTGTGCGAGGATGCAAAGCATTTCTACCTATGCCTCCATCTTGGTCAGAACCCTATTTAGGAAGTTTTAATTTTAGACCATTCTAAAGTAAACTAAAATGGTCACCTTAGGTCTCTGTTTTTGTAAGGACCACCATACAGGCCTCCCCTGAGCTTGTCAGGTTTAGTATGTGGCACCTTTTTCATCCACAGTCACCTCCTAACCTGGCCAGAGAAATAGGCTAATGTGTCTTATTTCAGAGGTGATTTAAAAGAAACAGAATGAGCATACACATTTCAAACTGGTAATCTTCCCCTCCATCATTTTGACTTTGGAAAATAAATCATACTAACACAGTGAAGCAGGTCAGTGTCCCATGAGCTGCCCGTTCCCTCTCAACTTCTTCCCACCACAGTGCTACAAGGTGGGCAGTGCCAACTCTCTTGCTTCACAACTTCATAGTTGAATAAATAAGATTCAGGGTTTAATTAATTTTTACAACTTTTTCAGTTTATACATACCTTCCCTCCTCCCCAAAATCTGAGGGGAAGTACACACAAGAAGGAAATATGGTCTGCATTCTGTAGGAAGGCAGACTCACAATATCACAAGGATCAGAGGAGGCTCTAAAGCTGGGGGCCCCAGATGACCCACTGAAATGTAAATATTTCAACGTTTCACTTAAAATATAAAAAGGGGTCCCGTCAAGATGGAGGTGTAGATAGACATACTTTGCCTTCTTGCACAACCATAAGAAGGACCACAACTAATTTCAAAGTGAAAAACACCCAGAACTGGCAGAAAATTGAACTGTATGAAAGTCTGACAACCAAGAATTTAAAGAAGCTATATTCATACAGACGGGTAGGAGGGGCAGAGCCAGGGAGCCCTGGGGGAGAGGACATGGTGTGGTGGCAGTGAGCTAGTGATGTCGAGGCGGCAGTGGCAGCTGATGGAATGGGAGGTCCCACATTCACGTGTGGTGGATAAAAATCAGGGGGACACCTTGTGAACAAGAGAGCCCAGCCCCAGGCCAGTTTGTGCAGCCCAGGGTTGCAGCACCAGGGAAAATAAAGCCTAATAACATCTAGCTGTAAAAACCAGTGGGGGTTTGGGCAGTGGAAGAAACTACCATTTTCTCAAGAGAGTATGGGCCTGGAAGTATGCAAACCCACCCACCCTGGGAACCACAACCAGGGGTAGCAGCTGGAGAGGCATCAGTCACATACAGAAAGTGGGTTAAGTGACTGGAAACAGGGTGAGTACCAGGCAAGCCCCCAAAAGTCAAACAGCAGCAGCATTGTCTCCTTTTTGACCCTTCCCCCACACATGGAGCCACAAAGTGGTGAAGCAGGCTGCCCACCCTGGCGAATACCCAAGGCTCCACCCCATACAACTTGACAGGTATGCTAAGACAGGGAGTCAAAGCAGCTCTACCTAGTACATAGACACAGGGAGGCTGCCAAATTGAAGAGACAAAGAAATATGGCCCAAATGAAGGAATAGAACAGAACCCCGGAAAAAGAACTAAGGGATGCGGAGACAGACAATCTATCAGATGCAAAGTTCAAAACATTAGTGATCAGAATGCTCAGAGAGCTCATTGAATACAGCAAAATATGAGGGAAGAAATAAAGGCTACACTCAGTGAACTAAACAAAAATCCACAGAAACCAACAGTGAAGTAAAGGAAGCTGGGATTCAAATCAACGATTTGAAACATAAGGAAGAATAAATATTCAACCAGAAAAAAATGAAGAAACAAGAATTCAAAAAAATGAGAAGAGTTTAAGAAGACTGTGGGACATCTCCAAAAGGGCCAACATCCAACTCATAGGGACACCAGAAGGAAAAGAGGAAGAGCAAGAAATCGAAAACTTATCTGAACAAATAATGAAGGAAAACTTCTCCAATCTGGTGAAGGAACTAGACATACAAGTCCAGGAAGCACAGAGTCCAAAGAAGTTGGACCCAAAAAGGAACACACCAAGACAAATCATAATTAAAATAACAAAGGTTAAAGATAAAGAGAGAATCTTAAAAGCAGCAAGAGAAAGGGCAGAGAGTTACCTACAAAGGTGTTCCCATATCAGCTGATTTCTTAAAAGAAACTTTGCAGGAAAGAAGGGGCTGGTAAGAAGAATTCAAAGTCATGAGAAGCAAGGAGCTACAGCCAAGATTACTCTATCCAGCAAAGCTATCATTTAGAATGGAAGGGCAGATAAAGTGCTTCCCAGATAAGGTCAAGTTCAAGGAGTTCATCATCACCAAGCCCTTATCATATGAAATGTTAAAGGGTCTTATTTAAGAAAAAGAAGATAAAAAATATGAACAGTAAAATGACAACAAACTCACAGCTATTAACAACCGAACCTAAAAACAAAAACAAAAAGAAACTAAACAAACAACTAGAACAGGAACAGAATCACAGAAATGGAGATCACATGGAGGGTTATCATTGGGGAAGGGAAAGAGGAGAGTGGGGGAAAAAGGTACAGGGAATAAGTGGCATAAATGGTAGGTACAAAATAGGCAGGGGAGGTTAGGAATAGTATAGGAAACGGAGAAGCCAAAGAACTTATATGTACAACCCATGGACATGTTGGAGGGTGGGGGATACATGGCAGAGGGAGATAAAGGGGAGAAAAAATTGGGACAACTGTAACAGCATAATCAATAAAATATACTTAAAATTAATAAAATTTAATTAAAATTAAAATTAATAAAAATCAATAAAATAAAATAATGAATAAAACAAAATTAAAATTAATCTACTTAATAATAAGTAAATAACCTAGTGGCTAATAACTAAATAAAAATTCATGAATTTTTACTGAATAAAATAAAAATTCAGGAGTACGTACTAGTGATAACAACATGGTGGACACCACCTTACTAAGTGACTGAAGTTAAAAGCTATTGTCACCAAAAAATTTGCAAGTTGACATTGCTTATATAGCAGATCCAAAGTAGTTTCAAAAATTCACTAATAAGTGAGTTTGGCATGGTCAAAGAATACAATGTCAATGTATAAAAATAAATTATATTGGGTTGGCCAGTAAGTCTGTATGTTTTTTTCCATAAAATACAAGACACATTTTTCATTTTCCCAATAACTTTATTAATTTGGGTATTTTGAGTATGTCAGCTATCTCCCACGTGGTACAATGTTGATTGTTCTCAGTTAATGTCTCGATTTGATTGCTATTAACTTCAACTGGTCTACTTGACAGTGGAGCATCGTCCAGCAAGAAAACTCCAGCACCAAACTTTGGAATCCACTTTTGACATCTTTTGACACATTCAGTCAGTCATAGCACCTTCTCCATACACTGCACAAATCTTTTTTTGTATTTCAGTTGTGTTTTTATCTTTCTTGAAATAATAAAGGATAATATACTGAAAATTTCTTCCATCTTCAGTATTTTCTTCCATCTTCAGTATTAAAATGCCTATACAAAAATTCACCTGTTTTGATAAGTTTTTTAAATACACAATGATATGACAGCTGTCACAATACAATCTAACAAAATAGTTTCAAATGAAGTTAAAGACAACTAAGTGCTACTAGAGCCATCTTTTAGAAAAAAAACAGACTTTTCTACCAACCCAGTATTTCTATATACGAGCAATAAACAATTAAGAAATTTAAAATAACATAATAGCATCAAAAACATAATTTGGGTGTGTTGATAGAAATGTTCTAAATTAAAATTATGGTGGTGTTTATATTATACACATTTGTTAAAACTCATAGAACTGTACACTTAAAACTAGTGAATTCTATTGTCATGCAAATTATACCTCAATAAAAAGAGAGTGAGCACCTACCATGTGCCATGTTCTGGATGCTAAGCATACAATAGAGAAAAAGATAAAGCTTTTCCATTGGAGCTAACTTTCTAGACACCGTGTAAGTGTGTTGCTGAAATGGTAAAATGCACTGGATGTTAATTGGGCAGCTTTCTGCCTAAATTATTTTTTATTATGCCCCCTGTCCAAAAAAGGAACAACAAAAGCAACCCAGGCCCTAGACCATTAAGACGCATCTTGACTCCGTAATCTACCCTCTAGCCGAACTCCCGTGGACCAACCGGGAAGAAACGATACGAGCTCAGACAACTGCGAGCTGGCCGCAGCTTCCGGCGGCGGGGCCGAGCCGGCCGGATCCCGGAACTTCGCGCGGTGGCTTTGTCGCCCGCGGCCGCGCGGGGGCGGACGGAAGCTCGGAAGCTCGCCAATGGCTGTGCTTCGTGGGTGGGTAGTCTCCGGGGCCTGCCAGCGAGGTAAGGTCGATTCGGGCCTTCCTGGGTTTGGCTAGTCCGGCGATGGCTGGGGCTGCGGTCGCTGGTGCAGCCGTTGTCATGCTTGTCTCGGCCGCGCTAGCGCTCTACGGGCCGCCGCTGGACGCAGGTACCCGGCCTCAGGCTTCTGGTCCGCACGGGAAGCGTCGCGGTGGGTCCGCGGTCCGTGAGCAGCTGTGCTGTGCGCCGCGCAGCGGCGGGAAGCTGGGGGCGGGGGTGGCCAGGCCGGCCCAGGACCGCGCGAGCCGGAGGGCCTGGCGGGACCTTTCAGGACAGCGGAGCTTTCAGGCCCGACTTGGCGAGAGTAATTGCTAAAGAGTTTTTGGCTTGTTGCTTTTAAGCATGGTAGGTCCAAATGCTTTGAGGATTATTGAGGGTTTTTTCAGCAAATGCACTTCTCTTAATCACACCAGCATCAGAAGGGCTCTGGGGACCAATTTATTGAGAGTTTTCATTGGTAGCTGTTTGTATTAAATTCATACACTATGATTAGTTAGCAAGATGTCTCGGAGTTTGAGTTCTCATTGTTAGGTTTTATAGATCCCTGACTTCTATCCTAGCTTTAAGGCATACCTCCATTGACTTAAGCATTGCTGTCATTACTCTAAATTAATTATGGTTCATATTAATTTAAAGCACGTTTGGCACAAAGAAACATCGGTATTACAGAAAGTTGTAAGTGGCAAGTAATTCTAGAAAACAGCCTAGGCTTAAGAAGTATATGTGATTCTCCAGACTTCCTCAGCCACATTTCTTTTAAAACAAGCCAACAAAAACAAGACCGGTTTTACCAGTTCTTGCAAAATCAGAATTGTTATGAAAACAAAGTTACTTAATAGGATAAATTTTAAGTCACCTCTTGTCGCGGCCTTTTCAGCCTTCAGAACTTCGATGTTTATATTTAAATATTTCTGTGGATAAGTCCACATGATGGATGTAAGTAAGCCAGCTGAGACTGAGATTCACTGTGAAGTTTATGGAAATTTAATTGACCTTTTCTTTGGCCTTTTCTGCAACAGGTGCTCATTTTAGGTGAGTGAGACAGAACGCTGGTGAACAGTGCGGATTTTACTTTGTGTGCATACCGTTCCAGTTAAAAAGTGAAAATGCTGTACTTCTCAACAGTGATGTTTCCCCCCCGCCCCCCAAATGGTTTCAGAAGGCATTTGAGAAGGATGACTTGTGTTTTGGTTGGTGGGGTGAATATTTGGTTTAAGAAAAATAATTTCTTTTGCCTTAATATGACAGCATTTTGGTAAAATGATGTCTTTTGCCCTAGCATATTCTTGACTAACAGGTCTGTCTCTCAGCCTTAGTTTCCTTATTTGTAAAAAAAGGATAAACTGGCTACAAATGAAGAGAGTGAATCAAAATGCCTTTAATTCATCAGTCATTTATTGAATGTCTTATTCTGTGCTAGACTCTGTTTGAGGCAACTGAGGGTGGGGAGTACAACATGGGAACAGATAGACCCTCCCTTGACCCCACATGGGAGCTGTACCACATTCTGTGCAGGCAGGAGGTGGTGGGGTGGTCTTAAGGCAGGGTTGCAAACTCATTTTCACCGGGGGCCACATCAGCCTTGCGGTTGCCTTCAAAGGGTCGAATGTAATGTCAACTCCTTTACAGTTAAGGAGTATTACATTTATACAGTCCTAAAATTACATCCGGCCCCTTTGAAAGCAACTGTGAGGCTGATGTGGCCCTGGGTGAAAATTGAGTTTGACACCCCTGTCTTAAGGGTACTTTATGTGGGGTGAAGTGCCTAGTATTAAAGTGATGGTGTGTAATAAACCCAAGACGTAGGGAACCTAGAATAACCAAAGAACCCTTGAGTGACTGGTAAGTTTGGATTCTACCTATCTTTACAATTTCTAGCTTTTTTTTTTCTTTTTTAAGCAGCTGTATTGTTCTGGGGAATTTGAAGGAGCAACCCTTCTCTGATATTGTTGTATATGTTCAAGTTTGAAACAAATGCATGGCAAGCATTTTCATGACTGCATAGATGCTCATGAGGAGTCAGTGATGCTGTAATTAAGTCTGGTAATAACAGCTCTGGTTCCTTTCAAGCAGCTCGTGAGGGAGCGCCAGGAAAGAGCATTTCGTTGTAACTGTGCATGGCAGAGACTGCAGTCTGGGATTTGGGGTGCGGCTGGGTATTTGGGAAGTTGAAAATTTCAGTGGTGGGGGGGAGTGAGAGTGGGTTGCTCTGTTTAGCACAAGGCCTCTGCCAACTGGCCCTGAGTCAGGGTGGGAAGCAGTGCTGTGGACATGTCACTGGAGCAGAATGTGGCTGACGAGGAAAGACAGTGGGAGCGGAGGATCGGCCAGTTGACCTGATCCTTGCCTGTGCCTAGTTGTGCCTTTTCTTGGCCAAAGGTTTACACTGATTCTGTTTTGAGTTTTAATCTTGTGTTGATTTGTAAGGTGAAAAGTTTTTCTCTTTACATCTTGGGGTCTAAACACTAAAAATGTTATTAAAGGTAAAGCTGTTTGATCATGTGGAGCTGAGCCTGCTTCTGAGCTTCACTTGAACTTGTGACCCATGTCTAGGTTTTCTCAGCTGCTGAGATCATTGGAAGGACAGAAATATTGAGGGCCTTGTTTTCAAGGAAGGCCAATTAAAATGAGCTATTTAGAGACAACTCAGAATGCCTTTGAACCCAATGTAAGATATATGTCCTATGTTTATAATGCCATTTCTAGGTTATTTAATTTGTACCTAATTGAGTGTTAGAAATGTGAATAGAAAATTAAATGGGGAATAACATGAATCTGTCAGACATGAATATGACAGTGGAATGTAACAAATGAGAGATTGCATTTCCAATTTAAGAGAAGAGACATAATAAACTTAGAGGAAGGTTGAAAGGAAATGTGTGTAGTTTATTGATAACACATTAAAAAAAACTTTCTGAGAGTAAGTAGACTTCCAAAATGTCTGACACATTTAAAAAATAAACTTGATATGTACAACATGTGTTCATATTGTAATTTCTGAGCATCATTTGCTTACAGAAATAAAATAGTGAAACCATTGGGCAAAAGTCTGAAGCATTCGTGTTGAGTCAACTTGAGGAAGCATTTTGGTTAATGGGCTATTTTGTCTGACTCTCTGTTCTTTATATCTACCAATAGATATTTACCATTCTGAGGACTTTAATTTTCCTGTTTTTCAGTTTTAAAAAGAGCATTTTCACTGCATAAAGCACATTCGATAAAGGACATGGAAAATACTTTTCAGTTGGTTAGAAACATTGTACCTCCTCTAACTACGAAGAAGCACAAAGGACAAGATGGAAGAATAGGCATAGTTGGGGGCTGCCAAGAGTAAGTGACTTGGAAAATGTTGGTGTTTAAACAGTTAATCTCTATTATCTGGCTGTCTCCCTACCTGTCAGCCATCCATTCAACTGTCCATCTGTCTAGTTGGACCCCAGCAATCATTTTCAAATGTAATCTGATATTATGACGCTGGGTATTGTTTAGTGATGAACTTTAAGATGGAATAGGAGAAAATTCTAAGGGACTGTGATTGAGCTGTTCACTGGTGGTGGTGGTTGTAAAGGTTTTGCCTGTAGTTGGGGGATGAGAGTATTTTCTTCTCTTGTACTTTTCTATACTGACCAGACTCATACCGTAAGCATGTATTACTTTTGCACTCAGAGTAAAAACACTCAGCATCTGCTTGGTTTACTTTGTTAATTTAAAGATATTCCTGAAAGTCATGTATGAAATTTGACAGATCCCAGCTTTTTTTAAGGCCTGTTCTCTCATCTGGTTTTATATATTTTGCTGCTGTGTTGTTTAACACATAAAGATTCATAATTTGTCCACACTTGTAAATACCTATTGCCTTTGACTTAAATTTGACCTTGGTTAGTATTTCTGTTTCTGCTTACTTTCTGTGTGCTCTTTGCTTAGCCCTATATTTTTAACAGTTTATTAAGTAGTTAGGTATACTTGTTATAAATACGTAACTAGATTTTATTTCTTTACCCAGTATGATGGCAACTACTCTTTTTAATAAGAGAAATAAACCTGTTAACATTTAGACTTTACCTGATGTGTCTCTGAGTAAAAGGCACTAAAGAGTAAAAAAGAAATTTACTCTTTATTTTACATTTTATTTCCATGTTGATTCATATAGTCTGATTCCTTTTATTAAATACATTTTATTGATTATGCTATTACATTTGTCCCATTTTTCTCTCTTCTTTATTTCCCTCCACCCTGCACCACTTCACCCTCCAGCATTCTCTCACCTTACTTCACGTCCATGGACCCTACAAATAAATTCTTCGGCTTCTTCGCTTCCCATACTATTCTTAACCTCCCCCTGTCTATTTTGTACCTACCATTTATGCTTCTTATTCCCTGTACCTTTTCCCCATTCTCCCCCTCCCCAGTGATAACCCAGTGTGATATCCATTTCTGTAATTCTGTTCCTATTCTAGTTGTTTGTTTTTGTTATTTAGGTTCAGTTGTCGATGGTTGAGTTTGTTGTCATTTTACTGTTTATAGTTGTTGATCATCATCTTTTTCTTACATAAGTCCCTTTAACATTTGATATAATAAGGGCTTGGTCATGATGAATTCCTTTAACTTGACCTTATCTGGGAAGCACTTTATCTGCCTTTCCATTTGAAATGATAGCTTTGCTGGATTGAGTAATCTTGGATGTAGGTCCTTGCCTTTTATGACTTTGAATATTTCTTTCCAGCCCCTTCTTGCCTGCAAGGTTTCTTTTGAGAAATCAGCAGATAGTCTTATGGGAACTCCTCTGTAGGTAACTGTCTCCTGTTCTCTTGCTGCTTTTAGGATTTTCTCGTTGTCTTTAATCTTGGGTAACTTGATGATATGCCTTGGTGTGTTTCTCTTTGGGTCCAACTTCTTTGGGACTCTCTGGGCTTCCTGGACTTCCTAGAAGTCTATTTCCTTTGACAGATTGGGGAAGTTCTCCTTCATTATTTGTTCAAATAAGTTTTCAATTTCTTGCTCTTCCTCTTCTCCTTCTGGAACCCCTATGATTTGGATGTTGGAACATTTAAAGTTGTCCCAGAGGTTCCTAAGCCTCTCCTCATTTTTTTGAATTCTTGTTTCTTCATTCTGTTCTGGTTTGAATGTTTATTTCTTCCTTCTGGTCTAAATCGTTGATTTGAGTCCCAGTTTCCTTCCCTTCACTGTTGGTTCCCTGTACATTTTCCTTTATTTCACTTTGCATAGCCTTCACTTTTTCCTCTATTTTGCGATCATACTCAACCATTTCTGTGAGCATCCTGATTACCAGTGTTTTGAACTCTACATCTGATGGTTTGGCTATCTCTTTATCACTTAGTTATGTTTTTGGAGCTTTGATCTGTTCTTTCATTTATGCCATAGTTTTTGTCTACATGCACCTGTTATGTAGTAAGGGGCGGAGCCTTAGGTATTCGCCAGGATGGGGAAACCCACATTGCTGAGTTGTGGTGCTGTGTGCAGGGGAGGGGTCAGAGGGGGAACAGTGCTGCTTCCTCAGCTCTCTGCTGGCTTTCAGTCACTTCTGCTACTACCCACAAGCAAATTGGGCCCTTCTAATGCTGATTCCTGGGTGGGTGGGTTTGTATACATTCCAGGATCCTGTGGGTCTCTCCAGCGAATTATCCTATGAGGCTGGGAGTTTTTCCCGGCACTGCAACCCTCACAGGCTTTTTTTAATCAGAGGTTTTGAGGCTTTATTTCCCCATGCTGGAACCCTGGGTTGTGGGGTCTGTCTTGTTCCCCAGTTGTTCCTCTCAGTTTATCCATGTGCAAATGTGGGACCACCTGGTCTGCCAGCACCGCCTTATGGCAAGTCCTCTCTGCCCTAGCTGTCTGTCTCTGCCCCTCCTACCAGTCTGGATGAATGTTTCTTCTTTAACTGCTTGGTTGTCAGACTTCCATATAGTTCGATTTTCTGTCAGTTCTGGTTATTTTTTGTTTTTAAATTTGTTGTTGTCCTCCTTTTGTTGTGCATGGAGGCAAAGTTTATGTACCTATGCCTCCATCTTAGCCAGAAGTCCTATAGTCTGATTCTTTGTAAGTGGGTAAGTGGATATATGGTATTCATTGTGCAGATGGGTAAAAATTTATTTAACCAAGTCCCTATTGATAGACAATTGGTTAACTCTATTCTTTTTTTCAATTGACAATATATCTGTAGACATCCCTTTATATATATCTACTTGTGTTCCCTTCTGGTTATAATTGAGGGATCAATTCCTGGAATAATTTTTTTTTAATTTTATTTATTTATTTTTAGAGAGGGGAAAAAGAGGGAGAAAGAGAGGGAGAGGAAACATCAGTGTGTGGTTGCCTCTCACACGCCCCCCTACTCGGGAGCTGGCCTGCAGCCCTGCAGCCCAGGCATGTGCCCTGACTGAGAATCGAACCAGTGACCCTTTAGTTCATAGGCTGGCCCTCAGTCCACTGAGCCATACCAGCCAGGGCAAATTTCTGGAAGAATTTTTACTGGAGCAGAGTACATAGACATTTTTAATGTTGATCAACATGGCAAATTGTTCTTCCTCCAAAATTGCACTGTTGTGTGTTGCCTTCAACAAGCACCTGTTCCCTTCACACCCGGTTGTTATTGGCAGCCTTTGCTCTCAAGTAGGCAAGCTGTTTTTTGTTATTTTAGTGTATTTCTTTTGGTAGTGAAGCTTGTGTTCATGTTGTGGGACGAGAGTGTGTGTGTGTATGTGGCATGTCATATCCTATGTGTGTGGCATGCCCTGTCCTGTGTGTGTGTGTGTGTGTGTGTGTCTGTGTGTGTGTGACATGCCCTGTCCTTTGGCGTTTCTGGCACGTTGACCCTGTTCTGCAGGACAGTGTTGTGTGTGTAGAGTGTACTCTGCATTTTTCCCAGTTTGTTTTTCCTGGGATAGAAAAACTTTTCACTGCTTGGAATTGACAAAAAAGTTACAGTTACCATTTGATGCTAATTTCAAGGTTTTTCCTTTCTGTGCTTAAAAGTAGAGTTACAAGCAAGCATTCAGGAACAATAGGATAGAAGCCAGAGGGAGGAGTGAGAGTCTCTTCTTGTTTGGCCTGGGAGCCCCTGTGTGGCCCTACATCAAGGTGACCATTGCCTGTGCTTACTGTTGCCCTCGGAGAGCTGACCCTTCTCCTCGGATACTGCCCAGTGCCGGGTGCTCTGGCTTGTGATTGATCCCTTAATCAAGCACCCACTCTCCTGGCAGACACCTTCAGTAAATTCTCACTGTCTTCTTAAACTGTCAGTTTTTGTTTTTTTTTCCTTTAACGTAACATTCCCACCCATCTTCCTTGCTAACAAAGCCGTAAATTTGTTGAGGTGCTTTTGCATTTTCTTCTACTTGCAGCTTTGTGCATTTCTGATACTTTTTATATCTGTTTATTAATCTAGAGAGGTATCATCATAATATTATTTCATCCAGTGTATATCTAGTATATTCTTTAATAGGTTTAAAAAGTTCCCCCACAGAGTTATTGTTTTATAAAGTTAAGGCCTAGCTGCTTTATGGTTTTTGCCAATATTTTAGAAGCTGTCATACTTTCTAATCTGTTATTCTTAGTATAGAAAAATGCTATTTTTATCTTTTTTGTTGTTGTTTTTTGGTTGATAGGAATCTGGCAACCTTGCCAAACTATTTTATACTAGGAGATTATTCTTTAACAACTTTATTGCAGTTTAGTTGATAAAAAAATTTGATGTTTGACATATATATGAACCCCTAAAACTATCACCTCAAACCTTCAGTTTGTACATACCCATTAGAGGGAGATCACAGTCACAGAAAGCCAGAATTTGCCTCTCTTGACATTGTACGAAGGTCCCAGGTGAAAGGCTGACTTTTCTGGTTCTAATCTATGTTGTTTTTACTGAGCACTCACTAAGGGCCTGGCCCTGAGCGGGGTGCTTGATGTCTGTGTAGTTTGTTGATAAACCTGGTGTGCTCGTCTCATTCTCAGAAGTTTTTGACTGTAAATATCTTCTTTTTAGGTACACTGGAGCCCCTTATTTTGCAGCAATTTCAGCTCTCAAAGTGGTATGTTTACTTACATCTTATTTATTAAGAAAAGTTGGATTATTTAAATATGATTAAAGCATATGTTTTCCAATAGAAATCTACATAACATCTTTAGGTAATTGTGGGTAAGAGAAACATCTTTAAATGTTCCCTGACCTCTTGTGCAGTATTAAAATAACTTGAAACTTACTTCTTGTAGAAATAAAGTTTTATTAGGGATTGTACTTTACCAAAATGATCCTGGGATGCCTTTTCAGTCCTAGCTGAGGCAGTTGACATCTTTTGACTTTGGCAGTTGCTCATGCTTTTTGATCAAGTCCTGACCACCCATTTAGCACAGTTAATGTGACATGTGCTCAGCCCCATGGCTGCATTGCTTCCCATGAGCCTCATGGGTAACCAGCCTGAGCTGGTCTGGGTTGACCTGCCTCTTGAGTAGCAGCAAAGTCTGCCTTTATTTCCAGCCTTTTCTTAGGTTACATCTTCTCCTAAGCCTCCTAGCTATAGTTTAACTGCTGCAGTTAGATGTTTTTCTTTTATGGAAAGTGCTGTATAATTTGAATGGTTGAACACCACGTGTCCTGTGGTGAGTGGATGGGTCTTGCTGAAACCACTTTGGTTGTCTTTCGAGCATGTCCCACATTAAGTCAGCCTCTTGTACTTGTTTCTCAGGGTGCAGATTTATCCCATGTGTTCTGTACCCGGGAGGCCGCACCTGTGATCAAGTCCTACAGCCCGGAGCTGATTGTTCACCCGATTCTGTGAGTTGGGCCGCACCTGGGGGGCTTTACCTGCAACAGTTCTCCTTGGTCTTGTGGTGTCTTTACACTGACGCTCTAAGAGCCTCTGTTAAGTTGCTGCTGTACAGAGAGTTGGCAGGTAGATTGTTGCAGAGGAAAGAAGAAAATTGCAAAATCAGCCCACTGTCTGTGGTCAGGAGAAGACAGACAGTTGTGTGTGACAGTGTGGGATAAGATCTGAATATCAGTATGACGTGCCCAGTGCTAGCACCTGTGAGCTGTCAAAAATGTCTGGAGGTTCCTAGGCCCAGGAGAGGCCTGTGGGCCTGGCTGTGGACAGTGCACATATGGCCAGAACAAGGGGCCTGTTGGACAGTAACAAAACTGTTCACTCATTCAGCAGATCTTCTGTGCAGACCCTGTCCTGGGTTCCACAGGGAGAGCATCGAACTGAGAAGACAAAATCACCTACTTCTGTGCCCCAGAACTTCCTGCAGTGATGAAAATGCTCTCCCTTGGTGCTGTCCAGCTCTGTGGCTGCTGAGCACTTAAAATGTGGCCGGTAGGAGTCAGGAACTGAATTTTTACTTGAATTTTAATTAAATTTAAAAGCCACACGTGGCTAGTGTCTACTCTGTTGGGCAGCACAACTCTGGAGACAAACAGCTAAGATAATAGTGTGTCAGGGGATGATAAGCACCATGGGTAGATGGGAGCAGGGAAGGGACAGAATGCTGACTGTGCGTGTGGTGCGTGTGCCGTGTGTGTGCAGTCTTAGTAGGGTGTCTTGGGCAGTGATACAGCAAGGTGTGTTCAAGTAAAGGCTTGAAGATGGTGAGGGAGTGAGTTCTGCAGACATGGGAAGTGGGGGGAGGCCCTTCGATACACAGGAAGAGCTGGCCCGAGAGCTCAAGCTGCAGGTATGTTGGGGAGCACTTGGGTGCTCAGGATGAGGTGATGAGAGGTTCCCAGCCAGGCTTTGCAGGTTATGGGGGTCCTTGTAAGGCTTTTGTCTTTCACATAAATGAGAAGAGGCTGCTGGAGCATTTGAGCAGGGGAGGGATAGGACTGTTTTTGTTTCAAAAGGCTCATCTGGCTACTGTGTTGAGAATGAGCTTTTGGAGCCCAGGGCAGAAGCAGGGGTCCCACTGGGAAGCTTGTGGTGATTACATGATGGGATAGAAACAGGAAAGTGGGTCAGGTCCTGGGTACCTTTGAAAAGTGCAGCCCCAAAGCCTCTGGCTGGTGGTATATGGAAAAGAAGAGACTCAGAAATGCCACCCAGCGTTTGGGCCGAGCAAGTTGTCATTTAATGATTTGGGGAAATGGGGATGGAGGTGATGGTCAGGATTTGGGTTTTAGATATGTTTTTAATTATCTGTTAGATGTCCAAGCAGACATGGCTGGTAAGCGTCGGGTAGGAGTGAGGCAGTCGGGGAACGTGTAATTCTGGGAGTTGTTAATGTGTGGACAGTGTTTAAAGCCAAGATCCAAAGATGAGGCCACACAGGGGTGCGTGCAGGCAGGGAGCACTCCTTTGGAAGCACATGGGTGATGCGGTGGAAGGGAGGGGGTGTCGTGGAGTGGAGTGAAGAACTGTTTGCAGACTGTCCTGGAAGGGCCTGTGTCTCTGTGGTCAGAGGACTGAGATGGGTGGTTGGATCTCACAGTGTAGGGTCATGGGTGACTTTGACAGGGGCAGCTTGTGGGGGACAAAGCCTTATGGAGTGGGTTCCGAGAAACGAGATGAGGGACAGGAAAGCTGTGAAAAAACGACAATTCTGTGCAGCTGTCAGGTCTTGCTCTAAAGGAGAGCACTGTTCATGTGTTAAAGGACCAGTCGTGAGTCTCGTAGATGATCCCCCGGTGTCTGATGTACAGGGCAGTGTGTAAGTGTGTGAAGTCTGTGCTGCTACTTCTACTCCTGCGTGATGGAGACAGACTGGCCAAGGTAATTTTGAAGTTAGCCATGATGTCTTATTCTAATGTGTTTAAAATTTTTCATGAGCCTTTTTGTTTTAAAGGAGGAAAAAGTGTTGCATGTTTGTAGCTATATATCCTGTGTTATTGACTCCATTTCTGATGGGAAGAGAGTTCTCTGATGACTTAGCTTTGATGAGACCCAAGTCCTTCGCTTACCTTTGCAGATTTTGCAGACCCATGTGGACCACATGAGTAAATTGCTAAGGCCCCTTCCAGGGCCTTCAAAGGGGCCCAGCAAGTGGAGGTTCTGAGGCTTGAGTTTTATCACAGTGAATATGCCTTTGCTTCCCTCATATCATTCCCTTACTGGCACTCTGTTCAGCTAGACTGGTCTTTGGCCGTTTCTCCTAAGTGAGCACTTTTCCACCTTATTTTCTGCTCACTCGTCCTTTACCTTGTTTGCTTATTGCCAGAGGGTATGGCTTCCCCTTCAAGCCTCACCAGTAGAGGCGACTTTTCCTTTGTACCCTTCCTGTACCACTGGGACTAGAGGTGGGATGTGCCCTCCTTGCTCCTCATCGCCCCTCTCAGACCATGGCCCCCTCACTGCTAAAACCTCCAGCTCCGTCGACTCACACTGTCAGACTGTGGTACCCACTGCTCCTCATGGCAGCGATGTCAGATCCCTGGATCGTTCCTTGAATATTTGATGTCTGGCTTAGTGTCTCTCCACCATTGCTCTCATTAATTAACTATGTAATGTGTGAAACTGCTTTATTGAGATATAACTTACTATAAAATTCACTCATTTTAATTGTGTAATGATTTTTGGTGCATGTACCAAAGTGTTACTATAACCACAATCTAATTTTAGACGACTTCCATCACTCCAAAAAGGAACTCCCCACCCATTACCACCCCTGGCCTGAGGCAACCTAGTCTTCCCGTCTGTATAGATTTGCCTTTTCTGAACATTTCGTATGAATGAAATCATATGTGATCTTTTGTGTCTGCCTTCTTTCACTCAGCTTAATGTTTTTGAGCTTCATTCTCATTGTAGCATATATCCGTACTCCATTCCTTTTTTTAAAAAATAAATAAATTTATACCCCCTTCACCCATTGCTCCCATCCTCGCTCCCCGTCCCCCTTCTTCTCCTCCTCCTCCTCCTCCTCCGGTAACCACCAATCTGTTCTCTGTATTTGTGAGCTTTTTTTCTTTAGATTTTACATATAACAAAAACCATACGATATTGTCTTTGACTTATTTCACTTAGCGTAATGCCCTAGAAGGCAGTTAAATGTTGAAAGCTAAACACCTAGGTTGGGGTGTTAAAAGATGAACCATTCTACAGGGAAGACTAAGGAGAGGTGCTGTCCAAGTGCAGGGTGGGGTTCTGGCTTGGGTCCTGGAACAGGAAAAGGACGTTAGGGGGAAACTGGGAAAATCTGTAGTTTCATTAATAAACAAATAAGTGAAATTTTAAGTAAACTGACCTGCCCTTCATTTCCTTATTTAGCGACAGCCCTGACGCCGTTCATGAAGTGGAAAAGTGGTTGCCCCGACTGCATGCCCTGGTTGTAGGCCCTGGCTTAGGCAGAGACGATGCTCTTCTCGAAAACGTCAAGGTAATGTGTGGGCTTACTAAACAAACCTGTCCTGACAGACTGGATGCTTAGATCTTGGGAAGTCAGAACAGAAACATTTTTCTTAAATTTCTGTTGTTTAGTGTTTTGTGTGCCTTGTCATGGAATAATTAAGATGGATAACATTTGGTTTGGGGGATAGAGGAGGAATTAGGCATGAAGGTGGTGATGATCTTAAAACAAAACTGGACCAAAGGAATCTCTCCTTTACTCTTGGGACACCGACTTTTTCATACTGTAGCAGGAGGATGTCACTGTGGAGTCACTCCAAGGTTTCACAAGTTTTACACATGAGTTGTTGTGTTTTCTGTGTTTTACACGTGAGGTGTTGGGAAGTCCGAGCATCCAGACTGAGCAGTGTCAGCAGTGGGCAGGGTTTGAGGTCAGGTTTGAGTTCACCTTCCAGCCCTGTTCCTTTCCTGTGGGGACTCTGGCAGCATGCTCAGCCTCCCGGGCCTTGTGCTTTCCCTCTAAAGGGGTGATTGGGACCCCAGGAGTTACTGAGAGCCACATTTTATAAAGCGCATTGCACAGTGCCGGGTTAGGTACAATAAATGTTACAGTGGGGACAGTTGAAGTCACTGTCACAGATGACTGGAGTAGGAGAGGACATTTCTGAGAGTCTACCAAATACTATTGTTGTAAGTTGTAAATTTAGGTAAAAACACAAAAGGTATCTGGCTCTAGCTTTGTGTTTTTAGCTGGGTCCTCTTGAAAGCTCTGTGAGTCCAACTTTTTAAGCTGGTGCTTTTCCAATGTTCTTGATGTTCTTTTTGGGTCTAGAATACCCTAGACCTCAGGCCCCATAGGCCAGTTGATTTGCTGCTCTGTCCTGTTCCCCCCTGTCCTTTTCAGATAAAATCTGTGTGCATGCCCTAGCCAGGCGCCTGGTGTCACAGCATGGCCACAAGACCCTAGTTACGTATATATATACATATATACATATATATGGTCTGTCCAGAAGGTATCCAGCCATGTATTATGAAAATTAGAGGCATTTATTGAACAAGATACAAGATACAAGAAACACTGTACACAGGACAATGATACCTCAGGCTCCTTCAAAGTAGGCACCTTGGGACCTCACACAGTTCTCCCAGTCGCCATCCACTGCCCTGTCATATTTTCTTGAATCTTATTGATGATCTGAAATCTCTTCCCTTTCAAAGGTGATTTTAGTTTTGGGAAAAACCAGAAGTCACAGGGCGCCAAATGCCAAATCTGGGCTGTAGGGGGGCTGAGTCACCTGGGTGATTTGATGTTTCACCAAAATACTGCACGAGACATGATGCGTGAGAGGGCGCAGTGTCTTGATGAAGCTGCCAATCACCAGTTGCCCATAGCTGTGGCCTCCTAAATCATCCGAATAGTTTCTGCAGAGGAGTGTTCAAGCTTAATGCAAAATTTGATGCAGACTCATTGCTCTCCTTGCTCAGTCATTTTGAATGTGACAGCCACACAGTACACATGCTCACGCAGTGGTCTCTACCACCCCCACTGACAGCGAAGTAGTCATTGTTCACACATATGCATTCCAGTCCACTCTCCTTGGCTGCCAGGTTACATTGATGTCGTGCAAACCGTCCTCGTTATATTAACGATGGCTGGACTTTTTCTGGGCAGACCTTGTGTATGAGATGGTGCTGTAACCTCAGGATGTCAGGAATGACTCCAAATCAAGGAATTTGCTGATGCCCACAGATGGTGCCTGGCCCTGTGCCCACTAAAGGATTCAAGGTTGTACTAAACGTGATTTAGCATTCTTATCGCCATTAACCAAGAGGGACTGTTTTTGGCTTAGCTTTTACGTTTTAGACTAAATTCAGCAGAGTGAAAGGAAGGTGCAGATAGCTATGTGTTAGTTGTACTTTCTTGGCAATCTGATTGGCAAATAACATTTTTAAAAGGTAGGAAGTGTGTTTGCTTTGCCAGAATTTAGTGAGAACGTGGATTTTAAGTACACCTCCCATCACAAATCTTCTAGTTCTAGCTTTTGAGGTGGAAGTTGGGGTTTGAAATTTCACTTTCTGTGAATAATCACTGAGGAGAAACAGCCATGACAAATGACAGGTGACTGGGGTGAATAGAATTGAGCAATAAATTAGTTTTTTACTTTAAAGTTGATAGACACATTTTATTGCCTCTTTCAGAAGGGTTGATTAAAATGTGTGTGTCCTCTGGAGTACATTTTGCTAAGTGAAATAAGCCGGATGCAGAAAGACATACTGCATGAGCTCACTTGTGTGTGCAGTCAAAATAGTCCAACTCCTAGAAGCAGAGGGTGGAAGGACAGCTGCTGGGGTTCAGGGGACGCGGAAGTGTCGGTCAGGGTGTCCCCATTTTCAGTTAGGGTGAGTAAGTTCAGGTGCAGAGCATGTGACTAGAGACGATGTTGTGTTGTATATTGAAATTTGCTAAGAGGCAGGTAGATCTTAAGTGTTCTCACCTGTTGAGGTGATAGGTGTAATAGCTTGATTGTGGTGATTATTTCACCATTCATATATATCAAAACATCAGCTCGTACACCTTGAATTTATACAATGATTTGTCAACAATACTTTAGTAAAGCTGGAAAAAAACAAACATTTCCTGAGTTATGCCTGGGAAGGGGACAGGGGATGCCTGCTCCCACTTCTCTCCTATGTCTCTCACGGTACTTTGCACTTTAAAGTTTTCCATTTAATGAAAATTCTCCAAACAGCCCTGGCTGGTGTGGCTCAGTAGATTGAGCATTGGCCTGTGAGCCAAAGGGTTGCTGGTTCAGTTCCCAGTCAGGGCACATGCCTGGGTTGCGGGCCAGCTCCCCAGTAGGGGGTACTTGAGAGTCAACCACACATTGATGTTTCTCTCCCTGTCTTTCTCCCTCCTTTCCCCTTTCTCTAAAAATAAATAAATACAATCTTTTTTTAAAATATATTTTATTGATTATGCTATTACAGTTGTCCTATCTCCTCCCCCCCGCCCCACCCTGCACACCCCTTCCCCCCAAACTCCCCCTCTTTAGTTCATGTCCATGGGTCATATATATGAGTTCTTTGGCTTCTACATTTCCTATACTATTC
>VMDR010008038.1:0-38020 GCA_007922815.1 Macrotus californicus
ACAAACTAAGCAAACAACTAGAACAGGAACAGAATCACAGAAATGGAGATCACATGGAGGGTTATGAGTGGAGAAGGGGACAGGGGAGCATGGGGGAAAAGGTACAGGGAATAAGAAGCATAATTTGTAGATACAAAATAGATAGGGAGAGGTAAAGAATAGTATAGGAAATGGAGAAGCCAAAGTACTTATATGTACAACCCATGGACATAAACTAAGGGCCAGAGGTGGGGGGAGGGGAATGCTGGTGAGAGAGGGGTGCAGGGCAGAGGGGAATAAAGGGGAGGAAAAAACCAGAACAACTGTAATAGAATAATCAATCAAATATATTTTTAAAAAGAAAGATTAAGTTCTCTACAACCCTCACAGACAGTAATATCCTCATTACCCGATTCTGCTGATTTGCAGTAGGTGTCCTAAACTTCTCAGCAGCTAGCCCTTTCTTATTTTGCAAATGCCATCTGAGATCACTGGGGTGGTGGCACCAGCAGGGACGGGTGGTGGAGGGAGCCCAGCAGACACACGGGCTTTTGCCTGCTGGGTACAGAGGACCCACCACAAACAGATTCCATGCTCCACCTTCACCCTGACATAAACCCCTACAGGGGAGACTGGGCTTAGACACATGGAGGAGAGGAGACGAAAAGCAGCAGCAAACAAATGGGACAAGCATCCTGGGCACCTGGCAGTAGAGTGCCAGGTGGTAGGGCCAGGGGCTCCCAGAAGTCCAGGCCGAGCATGGTCAAGCGTGACCAGGTCACAAACTGCCCCTGCCACTGTATTTCAGCTGCAGAACACAATGCAGGATCTTGGGGTTGGCCGGTTAGTTCTGGAGCAGGCTTCCCCAGAGGGTAGAGCTAATGGTCAACATGCAGGATAAGAGAGGGGGCTCCACTAGTGTCTCCAATGGTAAGACTGCCACTGTCACCTCACCCCCTCTTTAATCCAGTGACATCAGTTTGCCACCAGTGGTCAATATTCCACAGTGAAAGGTTCATTCCTTTGACTTTAGCCTTTATTCACTATTGTAATACTCATTACTGTAACACCAGTACTGGTGGTTCCCAGTTGAGTAGACATGGACCCTCTGTCCTGAGAAGTAAAGAGCACAGGCAGTCAGGGGCCTGGTGTGGGACCCAGAGGCAGAAGGACTGCCAAGAAGGGCCTGGGAGGCAGGAGTCACTGGCCTCCATGGTTCATCTTGGGTCTTCCTCATTGAGCTTCTCACTTGATTTAAGGGCGGAACTCACAAACTCATGCACCACAGAAGGGCTCTTTCTTCTTTTTGACGCTGGTCAGAGACACATAAGAAGGTCTTGACCAGAAATGAATGACTGCTCCGCCACCTCTCTCCCCCGGAAAGAAGCTGGAGGATGGTGCCTGCAGAGGTGCATCCTTGCTTCCTCTTCAAAGCCACAATGGGCCAGATGGGAGGGGCTGCCCTGGGCTCACCCAGGGAGGGGACCTGCAGGGCATCGGCTCGAAGGCAGGTCACAGAACCCACGAGTGACATGAAAGCGGAGTTGAATTTTGAAATTGATAAAAGTCAGTTTTAGTCCATGACATATATGAAGGTTGAGTCCAGAGAATAGAGCAAGCAATGAGAAGAGAAGCAGATCCACTGGCGTGGTCCCAGGAGAAATGGAAGCAGACGGGCATCAAGTACATGGTACCCAGCCCTGGGCCAGACCACCAGCGATTGAGTCCCCAACAATTCTGTGAGGCGCAGGCTGCTGCCACCTTGACCTTACAGGCTAGAAGGCTGAGACCATGAGGTTAAATGATTTTCCCAAGCCTACACTGCTAGTGAGTGAAAAGCTGAGCTACCGTTCCAAGCTAGAAGAGCAAGGTTTTCTATAAATGAGCACACACGATTTATTACTCTTAGGAAAATATTAGTGAAGGATAATGAGTCCTTCTTGTCCAGAGATTGGGAATTCTTGCCCTGGAGCCAACCTGTAAAGCATCCGATTTGAGCTGCAAATCTGGAAAAACCCTACCCTGGGGTGAGTCCATTCACAGGAAGCGTGCGGGAACCAGGATTGCTCACACATGGGCTTTGTCCCCCTTTCTTCAGTGGGCTGCCTGGGGAGATCTGTTCTACGGCAGAGGTGGCTTCAACTCACCCCTGCTCGGTAGATCGGTGGCCTCAGGGAAAAACCCTGTGCTTCTCTGGGAAGTTCAGAAAGGGTTCACATCTGCCCTGGGACTCAGCAGGAGACTGCCGCCCTCAAACCTAACAAGAAGACAGAACATCAATTTGACAGGAAAGTAGATTGGTGGCCCCTGCCTCTATGACCCGTGAAGAAAAAGAGAAACCTATTCTATGTTAAAGATTTGAGTGTGATTAACAATTACCATGTGTGGGATGCCCACTGTGTGTCTAGTGCTTACAGGTATTTTCCAATGTGGTCAGGGGTAGCTCGGTGGGAAGCAACTGCCACCTCCGTACACGAGGCCACAGCAGGGGTGAGCACTATGGACAGGACACTGAGCTGTACCACAAGGGTGACCCTGGGCGCTGCAGCCATAGGGCACCCCTCTGGGCTCCCTTCTGCACCTGCCCTGCAGGCTGGCTTCTCAGGCCTGCTCAGGGTTCTAGCTCCCACTCACCTTTGGCTCACGTGTGCCTTTGGCTCCTTGTGGCTCTGACCTTCCCTAGCTTCGACTTTCCATGACCTGAAAACTCTTGTGCTCAACTCTCTGACTTCAGTTTCTGGGCTTCTTAGTTTGTAATCTCGAGAGAAAACTGAACAGGCTCACCTGCGCCTGTGAATTTGTCCACTGGGGTCAGGTACCTGACTGTGGTCCAGTTTGTTGTGGAACAGGGTGGTGCTGAAACCACATGGCATGTTCATGGTCTCCTAGGCCCAACGCTGTGCCTGGATTGTGGGCAATTCCAAATTAGAAGGCATGGCCAACAAGTCCTCCAGAACATGTTCACTCCTCATTTTAGGAGGCAGGTATTATCATTTTCATCCTACATATACAGGGAGATGCCAAAAGGTTTGCCCACAGTCACACAATTAACAAATGCAGAATTAAAATAAGCCTATGTCAGTTTGTATCTGCTACCCATTGCTGTATAACAAGCCAACCCAAAATTTGGTGGCTAAAGAGGAAAACCACACGTTTGCCCACAGTTCTGTGGGTTGGCCGGGCAGGCTCCCAGGAGCTAGTCTCTATGTCCTGGCTTCTCCTGGGTGGCCGCAGTTCTGTGTGGAAGGTGCCAGATGGCCTCACTCGCATGCCTGCCTATCAGCAAGGCCCCTCTGCCCATGGTTCATGGCTTTTCATCCTCCAAGGCCTCTTTCTCCCGTGGGGTCTCCTTTGGCAGGGTCTCTCTCTCTCTTCACGTACTTTGTCCAGCAGGACAGAGAGACTGCTCTGCATGGCGGCTCTGCATGGCGGCTCAGCATCTGAGAGGGTGAAATGGGGACCACGAAGTGGCCAGAGCTGAGCTCTAGGCATGAAACCACATTGCTTCTTTGATGTCTGTGGGCCTGAGTGGGTCAAAGGGCCACCCCAGACCCAAGGAGAGAGCAGTGGACTCTGTCTTGAAACAGAAAGAGACAGTCACCCTGCAGGCGGGCATGGGGACTGGCCAGGATTTTGGTGACCATCTTCGAAAACCACAGAATACAAAATCCTTGCACTTGGTACAATGCCAAGCACCCCAGGGTGGTGGCCCACACCCTTCTGATGTCATCAGCTTCATCCAAAGACAGCCTGCACCGAAGCCAGCAGCACGGGGCTGAAGGTGACACCTCCCCTCCAGTTGTTTAATAAGCTTGGTGTCCTTCGGGGCCAGCGCTAAGCCGGACCAGAAGGCACAAGTGAGTCAGAGCTGGCCCGGCCTTCCCAGAGGCGATGGACTCCTAAGAGCAGAAGGACTTGTCTCCAGCGGAACTGACTCATGGCCAGGCCCCTCCAGGGAACAATGAGGACTTTTGAACGCAGGAAACGTGGGGTCGCCAGTTAACCTGGGTCTATTAAGCATCTTATTTTTCTAGGCATTCGGTCAGATTGAGCCACCAGAAGCCTTAGAAAATAAAACTTAAAACTGGGAAGTTATTAAATTCATGATTTTTTAAATGTGATTTTTAAAAGAAAAAAAACACCCTCTCTAGCTCTCGAATTGGAAAGGGTCCCAAACAGAGAGGAGCGGCCAGCCACAGCAGGGGACCAGCAGGCGAGTTCGTTTATCGATGGCAGATGCCAAGGCCCAAACTCAGAGACACTCAGGGAACCAGCCTGCCTGCCGTGTCAGGTGGCAGGAGCCAGGCCAGGGCTTACAAGGGTCCCTGGGCTCTCTGCTGCAGCTAACTGCGGCCACTGGTGACATAACTGAGACCCTCCCACCTGCACACCTCAGCAAGGAAGGGCGCTCAGTACCCTTCTCTCCCTCGCCACTGTAAGCCCATCAGAGAAACGTGGACCCCTGCAGCCCCCAGTCTCCAGGCCCAACCATGGGATCCACAACATGACCTTTTCTACCACTGGTGTCAGCCTGTTTGTCTGTGAAAACCCAGTTGCTTTCCTCAACCTACCTTTGACCTTGCAGGGTGACCCCTGAGACAGTCCCCAAGGCTGCCCTGCACACCCCCCTAGCCCTGGGGTCCTCCCGTGCGCCTGGCACAGAGCTGTTCCGGAAACACAGAGGCATCCCTCTCGGGCAGCGCCACAGCCTGGAAGTTCACCGTTACTCACACAGTAGTTTCTAGTTTCTTTGAAATCTAGGGACTTGCTGGTTTCACCCGTGTGTGTCTACTCGCTGCATCTTCAGAGGTTTTCGTAGCCTCTCAGACACACCTGGAGGTTCAGGCTCTGGCTGCCTGTCATCTGCAAAGGCGCCGATCTCTGAGCCACAGCCCAAAATACAGCAACTAAACCATCTGCGGCCCGACGTGAGGGAGCCAGGCTGGGAGAGTGACGGTGAGACCTCCCAGCCGCTGGGGTGTCAGGATCTTCTCTGTTCCCAGTGGCTTGCTGGGTGACTTTATATGGGGAAGCTGGCTTTGCCTCAGCTTCCTGGGCCTCATTACCGAATGCCAGGCAAGCTGGGGGGTGGGGAGCCTGGGGGTGAAGCAAGGCCGGGTGGGTCATTTCAGAGCTCTGGTTGGGCTCCCTGTCAGGGCAGGTTGCTGTGGACACACCTGCACAATTATTCCTGTCACCTGAACAGATCCGAGGTGAGTACCTTAGTCATCGTGGAACCAGCAATGAGATGGCCGGGCCTATGCCTGATGGTCGTTGTGGACCTTCCACTCCCACGTCTCTCCCTTCTCCCTGGGCTTCATTCACCCTCTGGTGTCATTTCCCCCTCTTCATCTTGGGGCACTCTCAAAATGCACATGCACTCTCTTAAGGATAACACGGGAAGGTATTTGTTCATGAAACATCCGGCCTTGTGCCTAGCGGGCCTCCTAAAGTTCCAGAAGCTGATAAGGGCTTTCCAGTCCTGAAAGCAGCTGGAGGCAGAGCTCAGAAGAGTCTTCGGAGGATATTTTCTAGCAATAAACCAGCTGCCTCTCCTGGGAGGGCCAAGCTGCAAGGCTGAGTCATCAGCAAAGATTCCATTCGAAGGCATGCTGCTCCCACAGAGGACATTGCTGGACCCAACCTCCTGACAGGAAAATGCTTTTCCAGGAGCAAATGAGTCTGACCAGATGGCCCAACAGAGCTGGAGAATCTTAGGGACCCCAAAGTCATTTCAGTGAGAGAAAAGAGAACACTCCCCCAAGGAGCCTCAATGTCTCCCCCTCTGGTTCCGCAGCACGGCGGCACACAGGCGCTAGGGCTTGTCTCTGACGCCCTTGCACTAATGCTCTCAGGGTGAGGTCAGGTGGTGGAGACACGCCACGGTTCCAATCCAGAAACTGAAAATTCAGCAGTGCTCCAGGTGAGAGGTCAAACACAGGTAAGCTTGCTCCCAGGCCACAGGCCAAGATGGGACTTTGAAGACAAGTCCCCCCAAATGTCTCCTCCAGCCAACTGCAGCCCTTGGGAAGAGGGGGTCATCTGAAGCAAACCCTGCTGACTCCTGGGAGGGCCCCTGGGAGGAGCATGTTTCTGAATCAGAGAAGTGGGGAAACTCCTGGTGCTCGAGGACCAGAGACAGCCTCTTGTAGGAGGCTCTGCAAGGAAGTTCTTCAGTTCTCAGGGTGACTGGAGGCCTCAGCCCTGTGCTCAGAGGACAACGTGCGCACCTGCGCCCAGACCCAGACCAGCCCCTCTGGCAGGTACTGCTGACTCACCCAGAGCCCTTGCTGCCCCTCCTACCTGGGAGTGGGAGGGATAAGAACTCAGGGTTGGTGCCCAGAAGTTAATAATTACAAAATAAAAAGACTCCATCTGCCTTCTATGGCCATAAGACTCTCCCATTTTTTTTTCCCACCTATGCACCTGTTCTGTCTCTGATGCCAAGGGTGAGTCCTGACTCAAATGCGGTCTATGGCAGTTTTATAGCCATAGTGGAAAATGCTCTGACATTCTTTCCACGGAAGGTGAGGCTCTCTCCCACAGGAAGAGTCCATGACAGTCCTGGCCAATAGAAGTGGTGAAAGTGGCCTCTAAGGCTGGGTATAAAAGGATTTATTTACCACAACATTCACTCTTAGAGCGCTGAGCCTACAGGTCACAAATCCAACTACCTGGACTCCATCATGCTTGGAGGAAGCCCAAGCCACACAAAGAGGCCACATGTAGGTGCTCTGGTGGGGACCCCTCTGAGCCCAATTTCCATGCATCCCAGCACCAACCCAGGCACCAGACGTGTTTGAAGAAGTCCCCAGGTGATTCTGGCTTCAGTGACTAGAGTCCCCCTCAGGCATTCTAGTCCTCCCAACTGAGACCTCAGAGTGGAGCAGGGACAAGCCATCCTTAGGGTGCCATATTTAAATTTCCGCCCCACAGAATCCATAAGCATAATAAAATGCTCCTTGCTGTATGCCACCAGGCTGGGGGGTGTTTGTTACACAGCACTAGATACCCGGAGCATAACCTAAGCTGCGTCTCTCATCCCGGTCCTCATAGGGAACCCAGGGACTCCTGTGTTCACCAATGGCAGGCGGCAGTGGGTGCCTCTCGTTTGCTGAGTGCTGTGGTGTCAGGGACTGAGAGGAAGGCAGTGGAGGCTTCCCAGAGCTTCCAGTGCATTGGGGAGGCACACTCCACAGCCCTGTGCCCCTGCTGCCCAAGCACGAGGGGAGGCTGTAATTAAGGGCAGGTCACGTGCCCTGAGAGGGGGCTCCTCCCTGCCTCGCGCTCTGGTAGCTGCAGCTCTAAGGGGGCAGAATTCACCTAGAATGCAACGTGACTTGTGTCCCCTGGAATGTAAAAGCCCTGTGCTGACAAGTGCCGCAAAGGGCCTGGGGTCTTCCAAAAGCTCTTTAAGGGATTCTTCTGACTGCTCAATGGAAAATACACGGCCCTTCCCAGGTGGCGGAGGCTGACTAATCGAGGGGAATGGGGACAATAAGTGCTTGAAAGAGTCAGGAAAGGCACCACGGCAGGCGCCCCTGGCAGCACATGAAACAGAAGATCATATTTTATGAGTCATGACACCAAGGCAGAGAGCCCCGGCAGAGCCCTCCCTCATGTCCCCTGGTCTGCCCAGGGGCCTGTCTCCTGGCAGCCTGCCTGCTTGGAGACAAACCCTAGGGGCACCGAGGACACAAGGAGTCCAGAAAACCAGACACTCACTCAGGAGTTAAAGAGCAAATTCCAAGGGCTGAAGTTCTCTGGCCAACAATGACTTCACATTCTTGGGAATAAACCACTGACCAGATGCACAAAGAGAAGGTCCATGTGCAAAAACAAGCACAGAGACAAAGATACGACTCTGAACCCAGAAAGTCTTTCACACAGAAGTCTACCCTAAGAACTCAGCTCCCCAGCCCGGTCCCCTCAAGCTCACTGAAGAGGGGGATCACACCTGGCTGGTGGCGGGAGCAGGGTGCTTTGGACTCAGCCCCAAAGACTGTGTGTCCTCAGCAGATAACTTCCAGGAAGGTAATACCTTTGGGCTCCATGTACTTGGAAGTCCAACTCAAATATGATCACTGTCTGGAAAACTAGCTTTTTTTTTTGCCCTGGCAAATGTCCTTTCTATCTGTTTTAAATTTAAAAGGAGTAAGTGTCCTAGAATGTTTAGAAAATATAACTCCATATTCCCTTCCATGGGTCACGACTTCAGCAAGCCTGAAACAGTTCGATTCCACATCTCACACTGGCAGCCGGTACCTACCGAAAGAGAGACTGAGGCAGCAATTACAGAAGGTGGTGAGAGTCGAGGTGCTCACAGAGGCTGGGACCTTCAGCAACGAGCTCCTCGGGGGCGGGACTGCGTCTTGTCCCTTTCACCGACAGCACCATGATCCTAAGCACTGAGTGGGGATTCCAGTGAGGATTTGATGGATAAATGAATGAATACATGGCACACACATACACATACATGCATGCATGTGTACATAAGATGACCCTTGATAACACTTTCTCTTCCACAAGGATCAGAATTTCAAGCCTGTTCCTGCATCTCTAAATACTCTCTAGCCATAGCTCATTGGGTGACCTGGCATTACTTTAAAATTATATCTAAATTCATCAATATCTCATCACCAGATCCAGTTCTGCGCCCTGCCCCCCGCCCCAGAATGTTACTATTTTCTGTTGGAGGCACCACCCAGTGAAAAATCTTAGACTCCCCCTACTTCCTGCCCCCTCTGCACCTCCACATCTACCCAGGTCTCTTGATTATTTTTTCAAAGTATCCCCTGTTCTGCCCCTTTCCTCTTGAGGCTTCTGGCATGATCCCATGTCCAGAATTAATACCTCACAGGTGCGTCACTGCTCTGCCACCAAGCTTTGTCACTGGACCCCAGCGCCAGGGTCTCCCAGCCCCGTTCTCTACCCATGAAGTAAAAGCCAAGCATCCTAGCCAGACAATGACCATGACAACCTTATGCCACCTGACCTTTCTAGTCAGCCTATTCATCCTCATCCCGTCCTTGCAAAGTTGCCCAGTCCACCAATCCCACCTGTAAAAGGTTCAGTTTCCCTTCCCCATCTCTGGAGATGACATCCACATTTCAACACTCAGCTCAGTCCCTGCCTCCCTGTGGAGCCTTTGGAAGCACCACCCAGGAAGGGACGGCTCCTATAGGAAACCCAGCCTTCTCAACTCCCCCCAGGATGGCCATGGTGCAGTCACTTTGCAGCCTCCCACTGTGCCCCACCGCTGAGCCTCTGGTTGCCTGTGCTCACTGAGATGCCATCAGCTGGTCAACCCTCGCTTAGGTCTCATCTCCCCTGAGACGCTGGCACCAACCATGGTCATTGGTGTCTTTGATTGTCCTAGGACTGCAAAGGTCCCATTTCCCACATTCCTCAGGGATGGGCTCTTTATTGAATCACTTACCACACATTAAAGTAATCTGTTTGTCTTTACCAGTTGATTAGAAACTTCTAGAGCACCGTGACTCTGTCTTATCTTTTTATCACCAGCACCTAGCGCCTAAGCAAATAACACTGGTGAACTAATAACCCCAGCCACCCTTCCCCTGCAGACAACACCCAATGGACAAGGTGCCCGCTAATCCTCACAGCCCCCTGGGAGTTAGCTGTCATGCCCTCCATTTTACAGATACGGCGCCAGTACTGTTAGAGTTGAAATACCCCACTTGCTGTGGAGATGGGATTCAAATCCAGGCCATTTAAGTTTATGATCCATATTCGTTCCTTGACACCCCCTTCTTATTTTCTTGTACCCCCTTGTCTTCCTTGTGCCCAAAGAACCCCGGAGGCGCAGAAAGCCATGTATGCAGTCCACAGAGACACCTGCCCACACGATGCAATTTGAGGGACACGTCACCCAGGCGGTTAGGAGTCCCAGCCCCCCAAACTTGCACACCTTAACTGGCAGGAGGTGTTGCCATCAGAGGTTGGTGATAACAAGGAGCAGCACACAGTCAGGGTTTCTCTGTCTTTACCACTCACTGTCACCTGTGATAAGAATGACAGTGACAGGGATAAACTGCACCTCTTTGAACTTGACCCAAAGGTTGCACTCATTCCCAGACAGCTGTAAGTGGACCTCAACTTATTAATGTGCAGACACTTCCGCGTCCAACTAGAATACGAGTTTCTTGGTTAATACGTGAATCTTTAGGAGAAACAGATGACTTCAGTTATGGTTGGTTTAGTTACATAAACCTATTATCAAAGAGTTCATGAGAAACAAAGGCCAGAAATACAAAGAAACATAGAGAAATAAATGCGAAGAAAAGCTCTAATTTCAAAAGTTAAATTTAACTTTTGGTGTCTTTCTTTGGACAAATGCCTGTTTCGAAACAGCTGAATGGTTTCTTAGCCGATAGCAAAAACAAAGAAAAGAAAACGGCTATTTAACAGTTTAGTCCTTGCATCCATGTTTGTCCTGTTGACATTCTAAAATATACTCAAGAAAAACGTGGTTTATTTCACTGGATTAACTGACCAAATAAGTGATTTAATATTGTTTCTAAACACATGCTTAAAAACCTGTTTCCACCAGCTTTTAAACATATTACATTGCCGCTATTGCCAAGAATTCTGCAAAGATTCTGATTTGTTCTAACAGAAGGGACAGAAGCCATTACTTTTATGTATGCAAACAGCAGACCTCTAGAGGCTCTGGTCTCCGTAGCGAAATAATGAAGTGTTGCAAGAAAGCAGCGGATGCTTCTGTGCGTGCGGTGATTGATTGCGAAGGACACAGTAAAATGCAAAACTAATGGGGAAGACGTGGAACATCGCCCTTTATGCTGTGGCCTAGTGTGGGCACCTCGGTCCCTATGCCTGCCACCTTGCTCCAAGTCGGAACCCACTTGCACCCCCTGTAGGTACTTTCAGAAGAGCATCACTTTCTCAACCATAAAAGATGCTCTGATTCTGAAACTGTTCTTGACTTCATCTCTTGGTTTTCTTGGATGCATGGGCGGGTTTCCACACTGTCTAAGGTACTGGAATAAATATCCCTAAGATTCCTATTAACTTAGAAGTGCTATGACTTACCCAGACACAACTCCTTAGCCTGCAAACCAGAGCAAACCAGGAATCTCTGCCTTGCCTGGACTGGAGATCTGTTGTAGGTCTTGATATGAATACCATGTGCTTGCTTCGAAGCCTGAATGCTCTCAAAGTGCTCCTGAACACGTTATTCATAGAAGTAAACTCCAAGGCTCCCGGAACATAAGCCGCCCGTCTCAGGTCAGCGGGGCCTGTCTGGTCTGGGCCCTGCGACCAAAGGTGCCATGGTTTCCGGAGCAGGGAAAGAAAAGAGGGGGCGGGGCGGGGGGGAACTTGTAGGCTTAAAGGGTAATAAGTTCTAAGGGCCAGAGGGAACCGAGTGGATTTTTCTCCTGGCTCAGAAGGAGGTAGAGACAAGGAAAGAGGCTGAACACCAGAGGGTCTTTGGAGGCTTCTGCCTGAGCTTTGAGTCTGCACCCCCAGGGAGACTGTGCCCTGCTGGAGGAGATACTCTCTTCCCAGGAGGTCCTGTCCCGGCACAGATGGACCAGCCCACCTCCTCCCCCTGCTCCCACCAAGCAAGTAGATGAATACCACATAACCGACCAGAGACAGGCAAGCACCCTGGGCCACCCACGGTGAATGTTTACAGGGCTGGTGACATGTGGACCTCTGGGCAAACTGTGCCACATGTCAACCTTTAAGACCGTGTGCACTGCCCAAGAGTGAGCAGACCTGCAGCCAAGAACAGGGGCCTCTGCCTTCCCAGGGTGCTCGCACAGACCCATGCCCTGTCCGCTCTCTCAGATGCACACTGCACATCGACCATCAGCAGCGTGCCAGGTGCCCTGCTGGGCCAAGTGCGTGGAATATGCTGCACAGAGCCCCAGGTGTGCTGCGCAGAGCCCCAGGTGTGCTGTGCAGAGCCCCAGGTGTGCTGCGCAGAGCCCCAGGTGTGCTGTGCAGAGCCCCAGGTGTGCTGCGCAGAGCCCCAGGTGTGCTGTGCAGAGCTCCAGGTGTGCTGCGCAGAGCCCCAGGTGTGCTGCGCAGAGCCCCAGGTGTGCTGTGCAGAGCTCCTAGGTGTGCTGCGCAGAGCCCCAGGTGTGCTGTGCAGAGCTCCAGGTGTGCTGTGCAGAGCCCCAGGTGTGCTGCACAGAGCCCCAGGTGTGCTGTGCAGAGCTCCCAGGTGTGCTGCACAGAGCCCTAGGTGTGCTGTGTTGTCCAGAGGCGCATGGAGTTAACGTCTAGATGCTGCTGTGTGGTTAAATCGATACAGACTTGGTAGAGGGAAAAAAGTACATTTCGTCATGGAAAGTTTCGAACACAGACAACAGTAGAGAAAAGATGGCAGAGCCCTCACGTCCCCTGACCCAGGCCTGACAGCTAACCCTGCATGTTCTGATCTCTCTTCGTCCTCCCACACCTCCCTCTCAGGTGTGCACAGGCACACACACACTTTTCTCTGGACCATTTTAAAGCGCATCTCAGATGTCATGTCATTTTGCTATAAATACTTCCAAAGTCATCTAGGATGGCCCTGTTTTTCATGTGCCTCCCATGACAGTGTCACACTTTTCAAGACTCACAAGGACTCCTTGTCACCAGCTGGCATCCACTTTCTATGCTGATTCCCCCATTGTCTCGAGGAGGTCACTTTCCACGGACGTGTGAGAATCGGGACCCAGGGCAGCCCCTGGTGCTATGGCTGCTGTGCCTTAAGTAACCCCTTGCTCTTCTTTGCTCTGACTTCTCTAAGCCTCACTGTTAGAACTGAGGTCAAAGCAGCACGGGGTGTTGACTGACCCTTTCACCTGTTCAAAGATGAACTCAATCCGAGCGCCCCGAGTGGCCTTTGGGAGACCACCATGGTCTGAGCAAAACTGGAGCACTTGGCCCTTCCCTCCCTTCACCGTCCACTCTGTCCGTTTTCCCACAACATACGTCCATTCGTTCTTTTGAGCTTCCAGTCTCCAGTTTCTGGCACCCTGTAAATGTTTTCGGGTTTCTTGTTTCAGGCAACATTTCCTTGTCGTGACTTCACACACCAAGAACCAAAAGAGACAGGCCAACACCAAGGCCATTGCTCTGTCCCAGTTGGTGGGCTGGGCAGGAAACGTGTTCCCCGTGCTCATACCTAGAACTAAGCCTCTGGGCTCTCTGCGCATTGCCCAACAGGGACAGAAGCAGAAGGCTGTGTATCCGAAAAGTTCTGCTCTACATTAACTGGGGTCAGGACCTAGGCAAAGTCTCTGTCCTCGTCTAAAAGAGCAGTGTGGCCCGGGCTGCTGTAGCTCAATGGACTGAGCTCCAGCCTGCAAACCAAAGGGTTGCTGGTTCGATTCCCAGTCAGGGCACAGGCCTGGGTTGCGGGCCAGCTCCCCAGTAGAGGGCGTGTGAGAGGCAACCACACACTGAGGTTTCTCCGCCTGTCTTTCTCCCTCCCTTCTCCTCTCTAAAAATGAATAAATAAAATTTTTTTAAAGAGAGAGAGACAGGTGTGGCTCCGAACCTGGGCCTTACCCTGCCAGCGGGGCTGTCCCACGGCCTGTGCTGCCAACCACACAGAACAGCCAGGCTTCCCCTCCGAGGAGCTTGGCACTCAAAGCAAGGAGGGCAGACCAGGCCATTCTTTACTGAGGGGACTTGCTGTGAGGCTACATATGAGGCTCTGTTGTGACTTAGCAAACCACAGTGGGAAAGTCTCCTTGAGGAAAGGCCGTGACCTTCCAGAGAGGCTTGAAGTGGCCGTCAAGTGGCTGAGGCGCCAAATGGCAAAGAATCTGTATTAGGATCTACATGGTGCAATTATTAAAATAATCCCAGGGTGTGGGTTTTGTTTGTTCGTTTGTTTTTCTTTAAAAGTGTTTCGCCACATTTCCATCTGGTCTCTTCCCGCTACAAACGCCTGGAGGATCCATGGCCCCTGGCCACCTGCTGCTCACGGCCTGTCCTGTCCGTCCCCTAACTACAGCACCCCCCCCTTATGGGCCACCAACCAGCCAGCCTGGCACTGAAGACACAACCACAAGGGCTGTTCAGTTATTTGTTAATTAATTAATGCTGCTCTCCATCCATCTCTGAACAGGTTCATTAAAAAATGAACTCATTTCAAAGTAAGCCAGTCCCAAAAGGACAAAGACCTATGGTTCCACTCATGGGAAGTATGTAAAGCATAGAAAGTAATCAAAATCCTAAAAACAGCAAGTAGAATGGTGGGTGCCCGAGGCTGAAGGACAGAGAACTCGTGATTAAGGGGTACAGAGTTTCAGCTTTTCAAGAGAAGGAAGTTCTCGAGATCTATGGTACCATAACATGAATGTACACTCCTGAACCGCACACTTAACAATGGGTAAGATGGTGAATTTGATGGCACGTGTTTTTTACCACAGTAAAAATGGATACACAGATAGATGAACAAATAATTAAAAACAGTTCAAGCGAGCTCCCCTGATTTGGCCCTGATCCAAAAATAAATATCTTCTGTGGTTTTGCAGGTCTTGTTTTTACACTGTTCCACCTTTTTTTGTAAGTGGGGAAAACTGAGCATTTGCCCTCTAACTTGTGTATCGCCAAAGTCAGTCGACAGTTTTTGGTATTGTTGGTTTTTTCCTAAATCTGTGCTCCACTGGAGCTCAGAGAAGGAGTTTTTTTTTAATCCACACCACTTCCTTGTATGCAATATTAATTATTCTTTCACAGTGATTTTCATATTGCTAATTAGGAGAGAAGGGATTTGAATTTTCAGCACTCACTGACTTCTATCTCTAAAAAGAATCCAATTGTGGAATCTTCTGGAGTTTCTTACAGACCTAGTCAGAGGGGCCTGAGCCAGAAATGTCCAAATCCCCTGAAGTCTTCCTCATTGTTGACCAGGTATCCCTCAAAATGCCAGATTCCGCATTAATCTATACGTTTTTTCCAATGGCTGCTCCTTGGGCTATCAGGAGGTAAGCCTACAAAATGCCCATGTGGCAGCGGGGCGGGGGTGCGGGGGGCTGGGGCAGGACCCTCCATCTCCTGCTGAAGATTCTTCTGGAATCAACACACGTAAGGCTGAGAATATGCTTCAAGCAGGTGGGTCTCCTGGGTCATGGGGAGAGGCCCAGGGGCTGCCAAGAGGGGTAGAAACGTCTCTGAGCCAAGACTGACCCCCAGTGCAGGTCAGGAAGGAGCCAACTGAGGTTCCTCACCTCTCATTGCCCAGAGAAATCCCCTGGAGAGCTCTGGGGAAGGGATGCCTAGGACCAGCTGAATCAAAGTCTCTGTGAGGTGGAGCCTGGCATCTGACTCTGTATTTAAAACCTCCTGGTGATTCCGGGGCACAGTGAGGGTCAGGAGCCCCTGGACTGGAACCGTGGCCTGCAGAGCTCTGCCGCTCCTCCCGGAGGGACGCACTCAGTAGTCTCCCTGCTCCCACCTCCTCTCTTCCCGGGGAAAATGCAAAGCCTTTTCTGTGTCCTCTGCCTTTCCTATGCAAAGTGAAACCTTCATCCAACAGAATCTGCATGGGGGCGGAGGGGGGGGGGGTGCTGGACAGAAATGCAGAGTCTCGGGCCCCACCCACACCCACGGAAGGAAAGCTGCATTTAACAAGATCCCCAAGTGACTGCTGTGCGCGCTGAGGCTGGGAAAGCCCTCACCGTGCGGTCTCACAATGCCATGATCACAACTTATCGTCGGTGCTCTCTGAGGCTCTCTGGACATGAAGGATGCCATCTGAAATTCGGTCACCTGTCTCAGTGATGCCCTGTGAGGGCTGTCACTCCCAGATATAGCAATTCCCTGTGGTCACACTGACACAACAGCAATAAAGGCGATTTCCTCTGAGGCTAAACGTCAGCCCAGACAACCCTCTGGGCCTCCGAGCTCTTTCTCCACAGGAAGCAGAACCCCCACCCTGACAGCGTCCCAAAGGCCAGGAGAGAAGAGCTGTTTGTGAGCAGGGCTGGGGGAGGCGTTATCACATCTTTAAAAGGTCATGTTCCCGTCATATCCAGACTGAGCCCAGGAAGGAATTTATTCTGAAGTTTTTAAAAGTTTCCAATTAGAAAATCTTGGAAAGGAGTTGACCTATATTTACTGTAACCATATTTTCCAAATAAAATCCCAGACACATGGTCTGATAAGCCTCTGCATACTCACCGCATTATTTAAAAAAAAATGTGTTGCTTTTTCTCCTGCTTAAAAATAGTAACCCATGTTCACTTTAGAGACTGAGGGAACATCAAAGAAGCAGCAAGACGTCTGCAGACCCACCGCCCAGCAATGACCTCTATTAACTGTTTGCCCACACTTGCCTTCAGTTTCTGTCCACAACGGAAGATGGTTCATATTGAGTAACATGCTGGATGTATCATTTGCATCCCAAATTTTCCATGTAAAGTTATGTCACAAGCATCTTCTCATGTCACAGAAGATTCTGTGCAAACCTTACTTTTAATGGCTGTATAATAATCTATCTTTGTAAGCACCGTAATTACTTTTATCCACCCTAGATATCATTGAAAATGTATATTGCCATCATTTTCATTAATATTCACAATACTGCGATAAACATTCTTTTACATGTACCTTTGTTCATACTTCTGAACACTTCCCTAGCGTAGCCAAGAAGCAGAAATACTGCGCAATGGGATAAAATCTTTTCAAATCTCTCCATAAACATCACAACATTTTTTATGGAAACCTTTACCGACTTATCCTTAACACCTGTTCCTAATGGTACCCATGAGAAAATATTTTAAGTCAGTACTGTTCCAGACAACTCAGAAAGTTGTAAAAATGTATTTATCAAGCACTTCCTGTGTGCCAGGCACTTTGCTGAGTGCTTCACACGCACTGCCACTTACGGCAAGACGCTGTTACGATTCCCATTTCACACAAGCAGACAACTGGGCTGATTGCCCGGATTACCCAGTCTTTCTGCTGCAAAGCTTAAAGTCAGTGGCGAAACACAGGCACCGTGGACTGCCTCTGTTTCAGCGCTGTGTGTGAGGACTAAGCACCGCACTCCAGAGCAAACTTCAGCTCCATCTCCACTTGAGGGAAAGTCTCCTTCTGAGCAGCGGGCGGACTGCACACCTCGCCCTTTCCTACCTCCCCAAGAGCAACTGTCCAGCCACCACAAAGCCGAGGGGAAGCCAAGTCCCCAGAATCCACCTTGTTCATGGCTCAAATCCATCGTTGACCCATCCCCTCTTCTCCTTTGCCCGTGGCTGGACACTGGAAGAAATCTCTCTGAGCAATGAGACAAAGCGAGCCACTCCTGGGGGTGAAGAGGCGTTCAACCCACAGCTCATTGCAAATGCCCAAGGTCACAAACCCCTTTCGGGAGCAGTTCCCTCTTCCCTCACCAAGCGCTGGCAGACAACACACACAGATGGTACACAGCGCTGGAGCAGACTGATCTTTCACCATGGTCTCTGCTCCCTTTTAACAAGCAACTTGTTGTACAGGTTAGCTTAAGATAAAATAAGATTCTGACGATGGTCATCAAAATCGAGAATGCCAAACAGCCCTGGCTGGTATGGCTCAGTGGACTGAGCTCTGGCCTACGAAACAAAGTGTCACTGGTTCGATTCCCAGTCAGGGCACATGCCTGGGTTGTGGGCCAGGTCCCCCAGTGGGGAGCATGCGAGAGGCAACCACACATTGACATTTCTCTCCCTCTCTCTCTCTCCCTTCCCCTCTGTCTAAAAGTAAATAAATAAATAAATAAATAATCTTTTAAAAAAAAAGGAATACCAAATAGAAAAGCTACAATATGAGCATGTATTCTGGGTTTTCAGATACAAAGTGTACAGTCTCTCAGAGATCCTCCTGTGGGAGTCAGCAGTCTGTGAGCCCCTAAAATTGTATACTCATTTTTGTGAAGATATAAAAATACATATTTTAGTGTGCTCTCATAAGACTCTCAAGGGGATGTTTTTCCCCAAAATTCCTGAGAGCCATTGATTTTTGACACAGTCGAAAGTTTTAAAATATGAATGGTGTGTGCACACAAACTTAATAGTGTGCAATGCACAATTTGTGACAAGTGATTATATTTACAACATTAGTGCTCTCTGTTTTGAGAGGTGCCATTATCAAGACACAGTATCCTTGCTAAGGGTTGAGTCTGGCTAACCACCAACTGAGCGTGATAAATTAATTCCCAATTGTTACTCCTTCCTGGTGAGAAGATTATCGTCTCAGTCTTTCACCATCTCTCTCTCTCCCTCCCCCTCTCTCTCTCTCTCTCTCTCTCTCACACACACACACACACACACACACACAGCCTGTGCAAAACACCACAGTGGATACTTTGAACTACATGTTTTGGATAAAGAGCCTGAGAAGCTGAGAGTTAAGTAACTTATTAGGCCCTTTGGCTGGTAAATGCAAGAGCCAAGATTTTTCATGCAGACCTAGTGGATCCTGAATTCTGTGGGTTTTCCAACAAGGCAAACCACTACCTTTTGAAATTTATATTCCACTTTCCGAAATCATGATTTTTCAGTTCAAGTTTTTCCTTTAATGGTGGGTGGTTAAACTGGAGTATTTTATACCAGCAATTATATTTACCAACTGTATTCACAAAAGATTTTAAAATACCAGTTGTTCTGACATGGTAAAAGTTATCCTAACGTATTTTCTCTAACGCTGGCCCCGAATGATGACCGATGGCAGTGGGAAATGCAGCTGTGACCCAGTTCAGAACTTCCCAAGGACCCTCCCTTTGGAGCCCAGTGAAGTGGCCTAGTGTGCCCATGAGAACCTTCTGAGTCCAGGGTGCTGGGCTCCGCTCTGCCAACGGCATTGCCAGGAGAACGGTGGGGTTGGAGTGAGCACCTGTTACCTCTCTCACAGCACGGGAGTCCTACTGCCAACCTCTCACTGGCTGTGTGGGAATCAGGGCCACGTCTCCCCAGTGGCAAGTGGCTTTTAAAGAAAACATGGCTGCATATGTGTGTCATAAAATGAAGTTTCCCCAGGAGAAAAGGACTTGGGAAGGGAAGGAGACACATTTAGAGAGTGTTTGAAATGAGAAAACAGCATGTCAGTGATTCTCACCGCCCCCCGCCATGTGTCTGTGGTGCTGGTCTTCAGGGGGCATCCACTGGTCTTTGTGAGGCCCCGTGGTGATCCCCCATGATTCCTGAACTACAAGTCATTGTCACAATTTCCAAGTCATTGGGAAGCATTCAATCCCCAGAAGCAGCGATTTTCTCATTTTGCAGGAGAAAGCAAGGAAGTGGGGAGGCCTGGCCCAGCGGGCCAGCCTCAGAGCTCCGGGCACACACAGGCTCCAGAGAGGTCTGTCTTGATGGAGACATTGGAAAGCACAGCTCGCTCTACCTTAGCCAATCACAGTTTCCTACACAGCTTCCAAAAACCCATCCTGTGTGTTTGCCGGCAGATCCACTTCTAAGGTATTGGACTCTAACACACTCGGGTCAAATATCAGTGTGTGTCCTTAGAACAGAGTCACCAACATCACAGGCTGCCAAGGGGGCCCAGCTGCCTCTCGTCTCCTTTTACTGTGTCACTGTGTGGGGACAGCCTCGCGTGAGTCCCGGTGAAGCTGGCTCGCCTTAACGTGCCCCCCTCCTTAGCAAACTTGCTTCTCACACAAATGGGACTGCAGACATTTGCTTGCCAATGACAACTCTCACCCGTGTTGATTTACCCTGGACAAATGTCATTTCTAAATCATCACCAAAAGTCTAACCAGTGTCCTCAATGGAGAAATACTGCCCCCTAGGGAGCACTTTGGAAATTTGTGGAACTTTTTTTTTTTAAAATAATTACGGAGATTGGGTGTTACCGCATTTAGTGAGTGAAAGCCAGGAACGCAGGGGACAACTTTGTTCAACTTTTCAATCTTCCACCGAACAGTTACGTAGGTGAAAAACGTTTTTTGTAGTTTTCTCAGCCCGGAACCCAGCTCCACTTTGACATATAAATAGAAACTATTTTGCACAGTTTCAGAAGACACTGGATTTTCCAAGAAAGCAGCCATTGTGTCAGTCAAGAAGAAATTTGCACCTTGTGTCCTCAGAGTGTTAACAAAGCATTGTCCGTCATTTCAAAAAGTTATGGCATCAGCAGCAGCCCAGCTCACAGGCTCAAGCCGCTGGTCCCACACCCGGCATTGCTGTGGCAGGAGCAGCCGCAGGCAGGCGGTGCTGGCGTGGGCCGCCCCAGTCCTTTGGTGTGGTTGTCCCTAAGTGCTTGCAAGTTGAACAAAAAGCTGTATGACTTTATTATAAATCATTTTCTTTTTACTTTTCCTTTATTTATCACCCAGGGCACCAGACTGATTTTTTAATTAACCTGTGTGGGCAAGTGACCTAACTTATGAATAGGATAAAACAAAATATTTGTCTTTAAAAAGAGCCTTTGGTTTGAGTCAGATTTAAACACTGGTGTGAACCACGCAAACTCCATCAAGTCAAGTGCTACCTAATTAAATGGTCTTGGAGGACTTTTAGATGGAATGTGAAATTTCCTATCTCCATTTAATGGTGCCCTGTACGGAGCAATGTTATTATGAGTTTCTAGTATTCAACCATAGGTACCCATGGGCATAATATGGGAGCTTTTTAAAGGTTACCAGTACCTGAACCCCAACCCTGACCAATAAAATCAAAATCTAAGTATCAAACACATGGACTTGAACCTTAAGATAGTCCCTTAGAAGAGCGACTCTCCATCCTGATCACACGTTAGGAAGAACCCCCAAATGCATGCAACCCCAATAGGAAAGTCCTCGTTACTTTTTCTTAATATTCCCAGGTGGTTCTAACTCACCGCCAGTGTGTCGAACCCCTCCTCCATACATCACTAGGGGTTCTGGGAAGGTGAGGTGTTGGGCAAGGGAGGCTGCACACTCTGGAGCCAACACCTTGGGCTTCGTTATCTGTGCTGTACCACTTACCTCTCTGTGCCTCAGTTTCCTCCCCTGTCAGATGAGGATCACAACAGCCTCTGCCTCATGGGGTGTGGGAATAAACAAGTTAGTATGTGGAAGCCCCCACGACAGCACCAGCTGTCCTCTGTGCTCTGCTGTCCCCCAGGAGGAATCAGATCGAGATTAGAGAAATGTTCAGTACGACCCTCTTCCTCTGTGGCATCATGCAGTGGGCACACCGTATTCACATCTGTTTCTAAGACAATAGAACATTCTGACTTCAGATTGCTTTAAGGTGGCAAAGAACCACCCTTCAAATTTCCACTTCTTCTGGTCTCACTTCTTATGTAGTCAAAGCAAGACCTTGTGAAGGCGTGTCTCCTGCGTTCTACTGTACTCAACTGCTTGCCACCGTCCAAGGCCAAGGTTAGAGGCTGGAGTCAACCCCAGAAAGGGCTTGGACGAAGAAAGCATCCCACCGTTGTTTTAAAGTAAGCATCAAGAGTCTCAAGCGTATTTTTCAGTTCTCAGTGTTTTCAAGAGCATGTTTCGAGATATGTGAAGCATGAGCAAAAATGTAGATCTTTGCAACAATAGCGAGACCAAAATATAGGAGGGCTGCAGGAGACAGAGGACTCAGGGACTCCAAGAGGACTTTGAAAGGTGAAAACTGCTGCCGAGCTCAGACGGCAGGACTACATGAAGGAAGTTCGTTTCGGCAGCTGTCCAGCAAGCTCCACGCGTGCACAGACGCTTTAGTATTATTTTCCTGGCACTCGGCGACTCATTCCCCAGATCTGAGAACGCCATCTCCATCCTAACTGATGCCGTAGCCACACTGAACCGGGAGAGGAAGATGAGCCAGGGCTCCTCACGTGTTTGAATCGTATATCATAATTGGAACAACAACTTGCATTCCCGTCTTCACTTTTTCTGTTTTAATTCACAAGAGTAAACGTATAATTTTGTGTGTGCATGCAATTTTATAACCTGAGTGATCTGTGCCTTCTAAGAGGTAAGGAGGGTCATAAAATGTGTTCTACCAGGGAGGTAGAAGGGAAAGGTAGCATGCTCGCCCCGTCCTCCAGCACTACCCCCACCCGTTCTGGGGATGGCATCGCTGCTATTTTTCTACAGAGTTGACTTTCCCTTATAACGTGACTCAATTTCTTCTAGAATAGGAGTCGGCAACCTTTTCCTATCCAGCTCGAGAAAGTAAATATTTTAGGTTTGCAGGCTGTCTCTGTCTTTCTTTTACTTTTTTTTCTTCAATTTAAAAATTATTCCTAGCTCCAGAGATGTACAAAAACAGACCGCCAGCTGGATTTGGCCTGTGGCCTGCAGTTTGCCAACCCAGCTCTTCATGGATCCAAATCCAGGGCCCCAGGACTGAGCCCATGCTAAGGTTTGTGTTCCTGGGCTGAGCACAATGTGGAGCTGGATGAAGAGTGAGAAGGACCAACTAGCAGGGCAGGGACAAAGTCTGGATCCTTCATCCAGAGGGGGGAACGCACCTCGTTAAATTGGTCGGCGGCTTTATTTCGATTCGAACTTAGAGAAGGGTGGGAGGAGAGTGCTGGGGGCGAATTTTCCACACATATCGGACAGACTGGGCGGACAGAGGTAAGACCTCCTGTTGGAGAAAAGGGCAGGCACGTTGCCGCTGTGAAAGCGTTGGCTTCTCTAAACTCGGGACCCTCTCCTATACTGCGAGCCACTGCGCGTATGGTGTCACCAGCCCTCGGGGCAGCGCCCTGGGAGAACGGGGCTCAGGGCTAGTGCAGAAAGACGCTGACAGTGGTGGTTGCTGTCGCCGAGAGCAATAAAGTCCTATGTCTCTGACTCAGGAGATTTGTGTCTTTCTGGGCCTGGACTTGGAACAAAGGATCCTGCAGAAGAAGGAACTGTGAGCCAAGAAGCCATCCCCAAAGCATGCTGTGACGTCTTCAGATACTTTTATGCCGACGAAAGAGTTTTATGTCCCTCCCAGGCGGTCCTCTTGAAAAGGCTCAGAAGACTGTGAGACATGAGGGCAGTGACTGCTGCTCACTTGCTGTGTCTGATGCAGAACCCAGAACAACGCCTAGCACGTGCTGGACCCTTAGTAAGTGTGGCGGGGAGCGAGGCCAAGGAGCAGGAGGAACTCCCTTCAGGCCTCGCTTGCGTAAACACTGTCATAAGGCTATTCTGTGGCTACTCAGTTTGTCCAAACAGAGAGAAAAGTCAGTGTTTCTAGTTCCACCTCTTTAACGTGAAGATGAACTTATCCACGACCCTCCTTACCCACAGCTGGAGGAGAAAACCAGGAGGGAACTAAAACAGTACAGACTGAAGGGCCTGGGGGGGAGGGGAGAGCAGTCTTTTAACACAGTTCCCAAACTGCACGACTGGGGGGAACACGACGTGAGGGGCCGACTGTACTGTTTAACGCGGGGGCTTCAGGGCCAAAATAGCCGCTGCAGGCTCTCTGTGGGCCATCACCATCACCGAGCTACTCTGCGTGTGCTCAGTTGTGAGATCTGTATGTCTCACTAAACACAGAAAAAAGTAAACGGGGCCCCAGATGAAGTGTCAGTTATGAGGGTGCTAACGACCACAGCCTGCCCCAGAGCGGTGACAGATGCCTTGAAAATGCTTTGAGGAGACAGGCACGCTTAGGGAGCACAGGGCGTGAAGTGGGACAATTGCTGTTATTTTCGTTGAGCTATTTTTCAAGTAATTGCCTGTGATCTGCCCCAGCCCTGAGGAGAGTCTGTAATGTCACTGCTCCACACAGGTGAGTGAAGGGGAGTGGGGACACAGGAGGAACCTGAATGGGCAAGTATGGAGACTGACGCTTCCTAGTAGCCACTGTCACCGAATAGGGTTTCACAAGTCCCCTTCCGCCGTTCAAGGCACTGAGAGCAGAATTCAGCGTGGAGCCCAACTTTCAGGGTGTGTGAGCAGGTCCCTGTGCGGCACGGGGCTGTCCACCTGGTCACTAGGGCTGGGACCACCCTCTGGCACCTTCCTCATGAGCAAAGGGGGCAAGCGCGATGACCCATCCGCTCCCATGTGTTGCTCCAGCCTTGACTTCAGAGTTGGTCTGTCATCTGCGGTATTTTCCAAACACTAATTCACAGCGTGGTGCTGGGCAATCTCCGTAAGAGTTTCCTGGGAAGTCCTTCCAATTTTAAAAGTTCAAAATCAGAGATTCTGCTTGAGGCATGGAACTCGGGAATATATATTCTTTTAAATTTCCCTACTGATTCTTAAACAATCAAGTTTTAAAGTCATTGGTGTAGACTTTCTAATTAATGGAAATTAACTAGATTGTCTTGGTGTTCTTTATTGCTATGGTATCTATTGCTGTGTTGAAGCTACTCATTTCAGACTTGAGGGCTATATTCCCCTATCCCTATCAATGGCACCCCCAAGTACTGGCCAAATAAATAAGTGAATGAAAGAACAAACCAATGAATGAAAGAATGGATGGATGCGGACACATCCAGAGCCAGAGAATCAGGAAGAAGGATGTTTTCTCATGGTCTTCACATGACCGTCCACATGTTGTTTCCTCATGTCCACCCCCTGCCTCGAGCCACCCCACCAATGGGGGAGGGGGCCATGCCCCCCACCAGGAAGCAGTGCATTCTGGGAACGTGGCAGCCTCTAACCACCTCTCCTGAGGAAGCAGCAGCGCCATGCTCTGTGTTTGGCACAGCAGGCCAGCTCTGCTCCCAGGCACAGCATGCTGAACCAGCAGTCAGGATCTGAGCAGAGAGCAGCTCACCCGGGCAGGGCATGGGGACAGCCTGGCAGCCCTGAGATGGCCTGGATCCGGATTCCTGCCTCCACTTTGTCTTCACACTGAGAGCAGGAAGGTGACCTGAAAGAAGGGCAGAGTATCAGTTTTGCTGCAAAGGGTGGGGTCAGGAGGGAAAGTGGAAAAGAAAAGCACCAATGGGACGAGCTGGGCTTTGACAGCCAGGAGTGGGGGCCACTGCTTCATGGCGGAGCCATCTTTGCCTTTTGAGTCAGGCGGGTTGCTGAGAGGCTGCCCTCCCTTCAGTCCCCACACCGACTACACTAGTAACATCTGCTGGGCCCCTATGTACTCGGTACATGTGGTTATGTACTGGTTTGGTTTGGTTTGGTTTGGTTTGGTTTGGTTTGGTTTGGTTTGGTTTGGTTTGGTTTGGTGGGACACAAAGGGATGGTTTTCAAGCCCAGATCAACTCGCAGACTGGAGATGGTGTGAGAGGCACCTGAGCACCCCTGCCCCAGGGGTTTGAAACAAGCTTGTAAGGGCTGTGGGCTTTCAAAACCAGGAGTGTTGAGGGTTTCAATCACTCATACCAAGATGTCCAGGAGATGTGCGGCCACAGCTGACACTCATATTTATACCCACATATGAACTTAGCCAACTCTACCACAAGCAAGAGCTGGAAGTCTTTCTGGACAGAGTGTGGTTAGTTGAAAATATTCATGCAGAAGGTGGGTTTTGAAGGAGAAAAGGAAGTCTGCCTCCCAAAGAACAGTGGTATTTCAAGATGGTGAATGAACACCATCCACGAAACTCAGAGCCAGGAACCAGCAGCTTGTCTGAGGGCTGGTGGCTCAGGTGTGGCAGGTGTAGAGGCACTGCTGGGGTGACAGGCACCTGTTGTTTGTCAGATGAGAACACCCTACTCTGGGGACAATTTCCCCCTACCCCTCTTCCACCCACATGATTTCCATAGCAAACACATCTTCTATGACCCACCCCCGACGGGTGCTGGGGCTGGGGCTGGGGCTGTCAGATGTGGAACTCCGTCACTGAGTGGCCACAGCTCTGACCTGTGGATGCTGGCACTCTGGTTTGCTGCACAGAGTGCAGGGTCACCTGGTGAGCAGGGAGGAAGAGGGAATCTGTGTGGCTTCTAAGTCTCTGGGTTCCAGTTAACCCCAAGACCCAGCCATTTCCTGGCCTTCAGTTTTGGATGCCCCACCTTCCTAAGTGAGGAAGTGGTTATTTGCAGACAAAGGAGCTCTATGGAGCCCAGTTCCTAGGAGGCCCTGGAGAGGGGGGAGGAAAGAGCCCAGCACAGGCAGAAACGCTGGACAGGAAGCACACTTGTCTCAGTCACCCAGGCTTGATGGGACTGAGCTCTTCGCCGCGGCTATGACAGTAAGAGTGAGCAGGCCCAGACAGTACTGGAGGGGCCCAAGCTGTGGGGGTGAAAACAGAGGACAGAGTGTCCCAGCATTGGAGGCGCTCACCATAGTAACATTTGACCGAGACCCCTTTGTGGGCAGCGGCCCTTCTATAGCAAGGGTAGGTGTGACAGCCCATTACTGACCCAGGAGCTCCCAGGATGGGACTCAACCACAAAACATGTCTGAAAGCCAAGGGCATGCACTGAGGGCTAGGGGGCCTGTGAATTAACCCAAAGAAGACACTTGAGCCAACCTTTCCAAAAAGGAAATGAAGCAATTCAGTTCCCAATTCACCAGCAAGTCCTACTTTCTCCAAGTAAGTAAGAGAGCAGCTGCCACTCCACAGGGAGCAGCAGGGTCTGTGGCCAGAGACCCTGGACTGGTCTCCGGGGAAGCCGATCAGCGGAGAGCTGGGTGCTGGAGGGGCGCCATGACAACAGAGCCTGCGTGTGGCCCAGTCTGGAGAAACATCACAGCTCATTGGACTGCAGCCTGTGCTGCCCAGCCACCTACACAGGTATTTGTGGGCCCTTCCCTGTGATCTAGGCTGATGATAAGCTTTTGGGAAATTTATAAAGTAGAGATCTTATAAACTTTCTTTGTACCAATCTTTCCTTTAGTTAAGATCTCTGATGTTAATTATGAGAAATATAAGAGGGATCCCCTTCAACACTGATTCCCTCAGGGCCATTTTTATGTTTATTTTTTTTAAGTATACATAGCACTTCATATTTTCCACATTTTAAAAAATCGATTTTGCTTTCCTGTCTGAATTAGTTTCCTACAGCTACTGGAACAACGTACCACCAACTGGATGGCTTCATGCAACAGAAGTGTGTCCTCTCCCAGGCCAGGAGGCAGGATGTCGGTCACCAAGCTGTCAACAGGACCCTGCACCCTCTGAAGGCTCTAGGAAAGGCTCCTTCCTTGCTTCTGGTGGCTTCTGGCAACCCTTGGTTTGCTTTGGCTTATAGATTGCTCCAAATCTCTGGCTCTGTCATCACATGGCCTCCTTTCCTGAGTGTATCTTGTGTGTCCTTTCTGCTTCTTATAAAATCACCAGTCATTAGACTTAGGACCCACCCTAATGTAGTATGACTTCATCTTAACTAGTTACATCTGCCAAGGCCCTATTTCCTAACAAGGGAATATCCTGAGGTTCTGGTGGACACATGTTTGGGGGGGAGGTGCTACAACCCACTCCAATGTTACTTGCAGGGGTCTTGTCCTCTAACTAGCCCCTCTCAGACAGGGATTCAGCTGTGGCCTCAGAGCCTTTTGTGAAGAAAAGTGTATGCAGAATCTAATCATTCCATGGCATGAAATGTCATCATCCATCAGTAACTCTGGGACCTCTAAAGAAAACATGAGTGTCTAACAAAAAGAATTTGGTCTACAGCAGAAGTAAATAAGCTAGTTCTTCGGCCTCTCAGCAATCAATTTCAAAATATAAACATTTTAGTTTCTGCACTGTGAGGGGCAGGGAATAACCTGAATCAGTCAGGATAGGCTACATGCTATGTTGCGGTAACAAGAGACCGGAAACCAAAGGGCTTAAGTAAAGGCTCATTTCTTGTTTGCGTTCCGTGAATGGACCAGCAGGGGAGTCCACTCACTACAGCCACTCAGTGGCTGTGGCTAACAGACCAGCCACCATCTCTGATCACTGATTGTAGTGCCAGAGGGAAGGAGATGGGTAGAAATTAATCTCACGGTCTCTTAATGCTTCTACCTTGAAATAACACCCATAACAATCCCATTCTCATCTCATCAGACAAAGTTGGGTGGCCACACCTCACTCTCAATGGGCAGGGCAGGCAAACCCTGCCGTGTGGTCAGGTGGGAGGGAGCCAGAAACACTCGGTGAAAAGCAGTGATGACAACCACACTGCCCGTCTTTGGAGACAATCCAAGCACTCAGCCATCTGGGACCAATTGCACGTGAAATCAGAGTTTAGAGAAGAGCCTAAACAGCTGAGAAGATTTCATAGAAAAGCTGGATCAAGCTTGGCCTTCAGGAAAGGGAAGGAGTTGGATAAGCTGTGAGGAAGGCATGAGGTGCAAACTGGGGATGACCCAGACCAAGACTCAGAGGGCAACCTGAACATGGCGTTCACAGAAGATAATGAGGAAACTGGCTGGGAATGTTCATGTGACCGGGACCCTTGTTCCCCTAAACTTCTGTTGAGCAGACTTGGCATCCTTAGGTTACAGAGCAGAATAAAAAATATAGTTTAATCTGAACCGTAGAATACTAGAAAAAACATGTGATTGTGCTTTATTATGGTTATCTAGGACACAATAAAAAGGAACGTGAGTTCCAACATATGTGGAAACCTGAACATACTTGCCAGTCTCCTTCCACTTCTGCTCTGCTCTGGTCATCACGGCGACATGTGACCAGTTGTTAGGACCCACAACAGTTTGAACATTTATCACAAGAGGTAAAAGGGAGAAAGTTTTCTATCTTTCTCTTCAAATACTGATCTCTTCTTACAGGTGTTGGGACCAACAGGTTTGTAGTCTGACAATCCTAAGTGAACACTTGTACCCACAAACTCTTAAAAACAAGTCTGCCACCTAAACCTGCTTCCTTCCCAATACCCAGCATTCATTCATCAAATTGATTAACTCTCAGTAGCAACTAGAAGGCAAAGAATGACATCGATGGTTATTTCACTGTACCCATATCACAAAGGGAAGCCACAAATAGGAAATGCAGAAAACCACCAGGAATCCCCAGCTCTAGACAAGAATCTGCAGTCTGCAGAAGGGGCTCTTATAAATAATTTTTAAATGACACAGTGGAAGCCCTGCTTTTGGGAAGATTAACCTGAAAGTAGCGGGCAAGTGGGCTGGAGAGAGGGGGCCTCATAGAAAGATACCATATTTATTTACATATAGAGCACAAGAGAAGAAATCAGAGAACCCTGTGTAAATAGATAGATAGACAGAGAACAGACTTAAAGGATGAAGGCAAGTGAAAGATGACTCAAGGCTTTCCAACCTGCGAAAGGTCACCTTTCCCAGGAGCGGATGTGGAAAAGGCAGGGGCGCCTCATCCTGGGGGACTCTGAAGATATCCTCACAGAGGCAGTGCATACTATGGGTAAGGAGTCCTTTCTGCATGTAGGCCACTCAGAAACGATAAAAGTGTTTATACAGCCTACAAAATAAAAATATCTTCATTAAGTCTAATTACAAATGTCTAAAAAGACATATATTCCTATAATTCAGGATATTTATTTCATTGCATAGAAAAAGAGTTAAGGGTAAATCTTTCTTACTTATTAAGCACTAATATCTGAGGCATCTTCGAGCAGCAGTAATGCAGAAGCACGCCATCAGTCATCCATCCAGAAAACGATTCCAGAGGCCATTTTGGGAGGTCAGGTGACAGACTGGAGACTGAGAACGGTGGGCTCCGCCTACTGTCTGTGAGAGTGTTCATTTGATAATGACCTGAGACCCACTGGAAGGCCTCCGGGGACACGAATGTACCCTGGAGTAGCTGCTGAGGGCCAGTGTGGGTTCCGCTCCTTGCCAAAGGGGACACATGAAGATACAAGCTTCAGAGCCTGCTGGGAAGGGAGCCCCATCAGTGAGCACTGGCCAGCGACGGGACATGTGGCGCACACACAGGCAGGCCGAACAAGGCATGTAATAACAAGCAAAGCAGGGAACCGTCTGGCCCGGGGAAGAGGAGGGCAGCATCAGAAAGGAAGATCAGTCTGTGCAGGAGCTGGAAGGAAAAACGGATGTGACTGCAGTCCTGTGTTGAATGTCGCATCGTGATTCACCTGATTCAGTGGAAGGAGCTGCAGGGACACTGCCATCGGCCTTGTAGGGACCAACAGAGGAGCCAGTGAAATGTTTTTGTTGGATAAAACAGCAAAAGAATTCTTATTTTGGAAGCCTAATGGACATCAGGTCATTATACAATGAGAATATTGAAACCGACATTATCAAATTGTCTAATTATCGTTAGGGCTTTGTGGTCTAGGGACAGCACCTTTGATGCTCCTTGATCCAACCAACATTTGTGTTGCTGAGACCTGTGTTTACCAAGTTTTGAAGCTGAGAACAATCACTATGTAAAGGAACTCAGAAGTCCTTTACTAACAGGAAAAATGCGACCGCAGTTCTAAAAATTACGCCCCCCTCCTCACGTTACCTTGGCTTTGCTTTTTCTTTGTCATTGGGTGATATTGACACCAAGTATTGCAACTTCATGACCTGCTCCACCTTCTCTGTCCTTACCACTTGAGAGCATCCCTGAAGAATAGACGGGTTGCATCTTACTTATTGCTTTTATGCTTAAATAGGACCCCTTCTCCGAGACTAGTGGGTTAGACATCTAGTTCTCCATGTCAACTCTCTATATTTGGCTCCAACATGGGATACTTTAGAGTTTAAAAAGTTTGGCCTCAGGACAGTCTAAAATCTGCTCTAGAAGGAAAAAGTCATGAAATAAACCAGACAGTGCCTACTATTTCTGGGTTCAGCTCCTCGAAAACTTTTTAAGTCTTACTCGATGACATTTACAGAGCAATTTCAAGAATGCTTCATAGAACAGGCTTTGAAAAGTGTTTCTTCATCTGCAGTATCCATTTATACATCATCAGTGCATAATTATAGTTCAGTACTCATGCTAAAAATTTGGCAAAGGAGGCAAACTTCCTCTGTGGGCCCAATCAAGCTGAGTTATCCAGGGAAACACCCTGGAGAGGGTGTGCAATGGGGCTCCACCAGAAGTGCTCAGTCCCCTCCCTCGATAAAGCTGGATCCCAGATAAAATGGACTTTATTCTAATTTTTATATGGTTAGGTTCTAGGAAGCAAGGGATATCTCCAAGGACAAAATTATTTCTTTAAAAAAAGTCTTTGAGCTGAAATCAGAGCAAGGAGGTAGGAGCTTTAAACAAAGGCACAGGCTGGGGCGACAAGCGCAAGTGGTGACACGATGCTACAATAAAAACCCGAGCCATGCTCCTATTACTCGGTGGAAAGAGAACCTCAACATCCCTGCATCACGTCTGGCCACCAGGAGACACTACGGTGCCCTGGATCTGAACAGAGGCGAGCGCGAGCCTTCTCTGGAGGAACAGCCCCAGTCGGACTCCCAAGACTCCCCAACATGAACCAATCCAATTCGAGCTCACAACCAAAGACCAATCCAATTCGAGCTCGCAACCAAAGACCAATCCAATTCAAGCTCGCAACCAAAGACCAATCCAATTCGAGCTCGCAACCAAAGACCAATCCAATTCAAGCTCGCAACCAAAGACCAATCCAATTCGAGCTCGCAACCAAAGATCCAATTCACATGGAAAAAATGACCGCCAGTATGAATTAACAGAAATGAAAACAACATATTTAGGGCACCACCCAAAGACTTCAGATATTAAAATCATCAGACGTAGATAAAGTCTGTCTGTATTAAATGTTTGAAGGAATTACATATGGAATTACTAAAATGAAAAAGCAGCAAAAGACAATTAAAACGGCCAGACAGAAATTTTAGGTATTTTAGGAATGGAAGATACAGTTGTCGTAAAGAAGAAATTGTGGTCCTCACAAAGGGAACCGGGAAATCCTGCATCAGACGTGCAAGCTGGGGTTCCTCTGGGTCCCGCTGGGCGAGGAGAGGTCACTAAGAACAGGGTCTCAACAACATCTTCAGAAGGGAAGTCACTGTGGAACTTCATAAGCACCTGGCCTATGTTTAGGGCTAGAGTTCAGGTGACTCGGGGGCGGGCTTTCAACAGCGGGTGACAAGAAAGACTGGAGGAAATTATAAAGGGCGGGTCCCTTCTCGCTGGTGGGGCCGCAGAGACTGGTTTACCCAGAAAGTTGTTACATGGGCCCTGCAATGTGGTCTCACTTTCCAGAGTAGGTCCTGGCAAGAGAGCGGGGTCCTGACAACTCGGAGGAGCCCCCTGTTGGGTTAGTTTCCCATGTGCCATCTGTTGCCTGTGTCCCCACAGTGCTTGACAGTAACTCCTTTACAGGACTTTCAACCTTGTTGCCAGGCTGCTCCCTCTACTGGGTCAGTACCTAATAACTAACTTTGAGATGAACAAGGCTTCAAAACATGTTTAGGAGAAAATGGAAGGAAGGAGGAGAGGGAAGGAGCATGGGAAGGAGTGAAGCGTGCATGTCACTTATGTGACTTATTCGGTGGGCGGTCAGATTTCCAGGGCGGGGCTCACCTTGTAGAGAGATGTGCATGTTCCATGGACATGCGGACTACTAGAGACTCCAGGAGCGCTGTTCCTCAGATGGAGTTACTATTTCTGACTTCCCATCTATGAAACATGAGCCTAGAGCACTCTGAATGTCGGCTTCCCTTCTTTCATCTCCTCTGAAAGCTGGTCGGCTAGGTGGGGAGGGAAAAGGCAAGTGGGCTTGAGAATCACTTTGCCATTTATTCTCCTGTGTGACAAAGCCCTAAGAAATGACAGTGGATCCTCACATAGAATTCTGATGCCTAAATAACTTCACACCAGGACCCTACCAGCAGGTTCCTGCATGGTCTGGATCTCCACCTTCCAACTCTGGGAGAAGGAAGCAATGGGAGGCTCATTTATTCAGAGGCATCTGCAGAGACTCTTTGTCCAATCAATCAGTCCACAAGCAGCACTGAACACCTACTTGTCTCCAGCATGGCTCCAGGCACCATCAAGGAGTGCAAAGAAGTACTAGCCATGGCCCTCACCCAGCAGACTCAAAGCCTATCTGGGACGGTTGGTTGCCATATCGGTCAAGGTTCGGTCAGGAAACCAAAGCCACGTTTCAGGGATAAGGGATTTCATGGGAATTAGACCTCACATTAACGCGGGAGGCACTAAAGCAGCGCAGGCTTGGAAGGCAAAGCTGGAGTGGCACCACTAGAGCCCCCTGAGGCACCGGCTCTGGCAGGGAAGTCAGAGCTCGGAGCTCGCAAATCTGAGAAGCCAAGGGCAGGAAGCCCCAGGTGAGGCTGCGAAGGGGCTCATGGACAGGTGCCTGGGAGGCTTCCACCTTTCTGGTTGTGGGCTTGGAAATGCTATAGGTCAATGGGCCAGCGGCCAGGGAGATGTGCTGGACACAGAACGGAGACCCAGCACAGGCTGGGAACCACTGGGCAGCTCTGCATCTCTCTGTCGCCAGACATAACCACAACGCACTTCTGAAAGTAACGGCCACCGTGTCACTCCTGCCTTCCAAATCTCATGCCAATCTCTTTTGGCCAATTCTAACCCAGGGAAGGGATTCAGGAACCATAGCTCCTAGCTTGACCAAGTTGGCCCAGAACAATCTGGCACAGCTGGCAATGGAGAACAATCCCTGAGTGAAAAGCGTGGTTTGAGGCAGACAGACAGGAGAGAAGGCAGATGGAGTTTATGGAAAGATTCATGGAGGAGGCACAGTGTTCACTAAGACTCAAGGAAGAATATAACTTTGAAGATGGGGAAAGGCGCGAGCAAATATTTCCTGTTTAAATGTGGCTGCTTCTTCCATGTCGGTGCTGGTCCCAAGTGTATACAGCTTTCATAGAGCCCTGACAGGAACTGGGACATGGCCGCATGGGAACAGAGACAGATGAAGAGCCTTGTCCTGGGCTCGACTCTGAACTTGGGAAGCACTGAGCCGAGGTCCTGCTGCCCAGACCCGCCAACTTGCCCCACATGCAGGAACAGTTCTGCACAATGGCCTCAGCCTCCCACCTACTGTTTCTGTGTCTCCTTGGGGGCCACCTGGCATGACTGCTCAGGGACACAAGCTCTCTGTGGGAAGAATAAATCCTGTCTGGGTGCTTCTAATGGAAAATTTTAAAATAAAGATCACTTTGAAAATAAGGAGAGTTTTGTACCCCACTGACCCCAGGGAGATGCTTGTTGGTACCCATGTCCAGTAGCCTGGGTAGCAGGTCTGATGAGCTGGAGGTACCTGGCACAGAGCAAGCCATTCAGGAAAGAGATGCAGGACTGTGAGCTTCTGCTGTCATAGGGCAAAAAGGAGGCCCCATCCCAGGGGTTCCACCAAGGTTGGAAGCTGCAGTGGTGGTCCATGTGCCTCGTGGCGGGAAGGGGCTGCATGAAAGGGGCTTGGTGCTCAGAGAGGAAGGAGTTTAGAAAAAGAGGTGGGGCCAGTCCATGAAGAATGAGCTCCCCAAGGAAGAACTCCAACCCTCAACAAACACAGTCATCCCTGTTGCAGTGTGTCCTGATAGCTCCGGGGCCTTTGGTTAGGAAGCTCCTTCCATGGCTAACATGGAGCGTGGGCACATAGGACACCTCCTGTTCCTGTCCTGCTCTACACACCGTAGCTCTTCATCCATGTGAAGACTAAAAGTGAGGGTTGTCCTGGAGCTTCCAAACAAGCCTCACAAGATTTCTTTTAAACAATCTTTTCATTACTTTTAGATCTCCTCTAGACCTTCAATGTTTCAATAGCTTGCTTCAACAACAGCATGCAGAACTGAAACAAGATTCTTCACCTGCGCCTACCCTCCACCTGCAGCAGAAATTGCAAGAATTCTCTATTTTTTGGAACAAGGAACTTCAAGTTCGTTACCCCTGTGTTCTATTAATTTCCAACATTAGACATAGAAGGCACCCTGGCAGCTGTCTCCCCAGCTCTCCCGCCCTCTTGCCTGAGGAGCAAAAAGACCCAAGATGGTCCCAAAGAAGCTATTGACTAGCACGCAAGGGTCCAGACCCCAGGAAGGTTACACAGCGAAGGAGTAGCTCAGCCCCTCTCCTGTGGTCAGCCGGGTTTCCTTTCCAATCTTTGGGTTGGTGCTTTGGATCCCAGAAGAGGGTTGTTCTTGGTTTTCAAGCCACTATTCACAGTAAGCTCTGACTTCAGAATGACTTTGACACATAATAATTTAAGATTTAAAGTAATATTGATAGAGTCTGTTGACCTTAAACGAACAGCCAGATATTTCTCCATCAAAATGAACAACGAAGAATTGCAATTGGTGACACACAGTCTAACAGTGAACCACATGCAAGCCCACACTAATAAAGAAGGCGCCGGCTCTTTTATGGACTCCAGCAGGGCTGTTGTAAACGAAGATTCCATTGGAAGAAACTGGAAGTTCCAAGTGTGGGGACTTCTCATTGGTTGAGCTCTGGCCACCTCCCATTGGCTGAGTTGTTCCTGGGGCAGGAGGACTCTCCTTCCTCCTGCTTATGTAGTCAGGTAGGGTCACTTCCTGTCAGAGATGTGGGTACTTCTCTTCTGGTGGGGTCAGTCCTGTGCATTGAGGGCATGTGCATGACAGTTCTTGAAACTGAGGCTCCTGTTTTTTAGTTTTCACAAGTCTAACTAGACAGTGCTTTCCCCCGCTCTCCTTGTGGAAACAATGCTTCCACTATTTTCCTCTGTAAATATTCCATTTTTGGATTCTCAGTCCAACAGGAAAACATTAGCTCTGTTTCGTTAGTAGGTGCGCCTGACCACATACTTGGGCAACCTGAGTGTCTCCGGGGAGGGACTCCACAGGTCAATGGGATGGAATTTGGTTGAGGAAGAGGGATTCTCATTGACCACAGGAAATGAATAAATAACTTGACCGCCACAGAAGGAATGAATAGATTTTTCACCACAAGATAAAGCAAAAGAATTGTTAAAATGTACACGAAAAGGCGATAAGATCCACTTTTATTAGTGATGCTTGTTCAAAAACAGAATTAATCTAAAATAAGCAGCCTGAAATATTTTCAAGTGCAATGACAAAAACGAAAATTATTGGCCCCAGTAACTCCTTAGGGATTATTTGTCTATGAGCAGCATATGAAGAAACCTTTGGAACTGAATCCATATAACAGAAAACATCTGTTTGGGCATCTTTCAATTTCAATATGTTACAGGCAGGGAAAAGCTGAAATTTAGAAATACCGATCTGACATATAAACTGGCCATTTCTGATTTAAACATTTCATAGACTTCCTTGGCAGAAAGTTATGATGATCCTTTAAATTTGTCTCTGCCTTGTGCAATTCTTAAAAACATTTTTCTCTCCTTCTTCTGCGGTAAATAAAGTCACCATGCATATAAACAAAGAGGAATTGTGAGGCCAGGATTAAAAACATTTCCCTGTTAATGGGGAATAAGAGGGAAGAAATGGAACCACCTGGGTTGACATTGCTAGAAAATCTCAGTCACATGACATAAGTCCTGATTTTAATGTTTTCAGGTAGAGGATTCAGGGAACAGTGGGGGGAAATCCTGCATTTTCCATCTTTTAAAACTCTGTGATCCCACGTCACCCTCTGAGGCTGCGCGCCCTGCTTCCCAGGCCCCCAGGCATGTTCTCAGGCCAACTCCAGGAGCTCCGCTCCATTTACTTACAATCCACAGAAACTGGGCTTTCCCCTAAAGTCTTTCCAGAGTCAGAGATGATGGCCTGATGGCCAAATATAATGCATATGACACAGAACACTGACTTTTCCCAATCTCCCGGAATTCTCTCCTGTTTGGGCTGTTTCTCCTCATTTCTCCATCCCATTTGCAGATTTGTCTTTAGCCCTTCACCCCTTAAATACTGGCATTTCCCAGAGCTCTGTCCTCCGTCCTCAGCTTCCACACCCAGGATGTATCTGATCGGCCCATCCTACTCCATTCCCAACGTCGGGGCCTGGGCTCAGGCCTTTGCCCCTCCTGCCTAAATGGCTGCATTGGCGTCCTCACTGGCCTGGCCAGCTTCAGGCTGCATCCTGGCCCCACCACAACTCCTGATCATTCCCCAGGTTGCAGCCAGGACTATCAGCCGAAAGGGAAAATCAGTGGTGTCACTTCATCCCTGCTTTAAGTCCTCCATGGCTCCCCTTGGCTCTCAAGATGAAGCCCAAATTCCTCAGCTTACCCATCCCAAACTGGACTCTGCTGGCCTGGCCTGGCCTGGCCTGCCTCTCGTCCCACCAGTCCCTACAGTCACCTTTCACTCCACCTCCGTCCTTGGTACAGGCGGTCCTGGCTCACCCCAAGGGCCCTAAGTTCCCATCACCTCCCGACACACTCTCATCCTGTGCGCCCCATTTTCCTCTCCAGTATTGACATTTAAGTTTTTAATTCTTTAAGTTTTTTATTGATCAGTCTCGCCCATGGGTTATCAATGTTATTTATCCTTTCAAAGCACACATCGTTTGGCTTTGTTGATCTTTTCTAGTCTGCTTTTTATCTCAGTAGTTTATGCCCTTGTTTTTATTAATCCCTTTCCTCTATTTTCTTTGCACTTATTTTGCTTTTCTTTCTAATTTCTTGAGATGACAGTTAGTTCACTGAGTTTTTCCAGCCTGCATCCTTTCCTAATATGACGTAGTAAGGTGAAGATGTCCCTTTAAGCATTGCGTTTGTTACATCCCGTGTGTTTGGAAAACACTATTTTTGTTGAGGTTTTTGTTTGCTTGTTTTTATCTGTGGGTTATTTCGATATTTTTCTTCATTTTTAAACATATGGTGATCTTCCAGTTATCTCTTTGCTTTTGAGCTGTGGTCACATTACATCTGTCATTTTAACCCCCTGACAGTATTGAGACCTGCTTCACGGCCACGTTTTTGTAACTGTTCAAAGGGTCCTTGAAAACTAGGTGCATTCTCATGCTGCCCCTTGGTGTCCCGGGTTTTTAATTATGTTTTTAAAGCCTTTCATAGCCTTGCAGATATTTTGCCTGTGCGATCTGTCAGTTTCTGAGAGAAATCTTTTCCAGACTTCCAGCATGACTGTGCGTCTCTTCCTAGCTCTGTTCAGGTGCTCCAGTGGCTTTTTCTTTCAAGTATTCAGAGGCTATGAAGATGCACATCAATTTTAAATTATCTAATCTTCCTGATGCGTCAAATTCCTAATCAATAAGAATCTCCAGTAATTTTTGTTTTTTGCTTTCAGGTCATTTTTTTTATATTAATATATATTTACCAGCTTTCCTTTGGCTATTGTTTGCAGAATATAATT
>VMDR010008039.1:0-37998 GCA_007922815.1 Macrotus californicus
AGAGAAAGAACAATTACCTTTGAAAATAGTGGCTTTTCTAGGGCCATTGTGACTTTTGGCTGCTTTGGGTAAGATAATCCAGAGGTCAGAACATCGTTCAGGTTCAGTCAGAGCGTGGAGAACACAAGATTATCTAACCTCATGTAAGAAATGAAGATGAGGTGTTTTGTGCTCTTGAAAATTGAATAGATTTAGATAGGGGGACTGTGTTGACTCACCACAGTTCCCATCAGCTATTTGACTGTTTAGACTTGTATTTAAAATTCTGTCTCCTGTTTTTAAATTTTTTCTTAATTATATCTTTTGCATGCTCTTAATCTTAGGTTAGATCTTTTTTTCCCTGCCCACTTCATTTTCCAGCCTTCCACGAAGCTGACAAAATACAGAGAGTATATTTCAGTTCTTGGAATCACTTTGTTGTATATCCAGCAACAATCCTAAGAACTTTTTCTGGGACTTTAGACTCCCACCATTGTGGTTTTTAAATTTAATTTTAGCAATCATTGATGTATAGAAGTAATTTCTAAATAGCTTTCTAACCCCCTTCCCATTTTGTTCATTTCATTTTCCTTGCTGCCATCATTTTCACTTTCAGAACAGAGTAAGAAAAACAAATGGAGAAAACATCCTGTTATGTAATAAAAAACAATAATTTTGGAAATGCTATTGGTACCTCATAAATAAATTAGGCCTTATTCGCTGTCCTGGGAATTAAAGTTTGCAACACCATCAATATGCTTTGAGAAAGCTTAAGAGATTGTTGAACATGAAGAAATTGTATTTGTTGCCTAACCTATAAATGAGCTTTATTGCTGGAGATAAGGCTGCAGTGTAATACCACTTTCAATATGTCACAGGTTCCTTATACATTTTTTCACAGAAATGGAAATTCAAAAATTTTAACACAGAATAGCCTTTGAACTTTCATTTCACCTCAAGAAATTTATCCTTCAGAGATACTCGCACAGCTATGTGAAGTCGGAGATAGATGTGTGCATGTGTGTGTTATGGGGAAAGGAGCAATGGTCCCTGCACCTGTTCATAAGAGCAGTAAAAGGGACATCACCTAAATGCCCAATGACAGGGCAGAACCAGCCAGTAAAAACAAAGAGATGTATTCACATGGAAATACATCTATATATCTCCAGAGAGCTTTTATTTTTTTTTCTCTTTTTTTATTCATAACTAGATCTCTGTTTTTACTGATTTAGTGAGATTTGCAAACAGAAGTATATAGTACTATATCTTTTCAAAATTGCTTCTTTGAAGGTAGATTCTTTTCTCTCTCTCTCTCTCTGTTTTTTATTGTTGTTCAAGTACAGTTGTCTCCATTTCCCCCCCACCTCAACCACCCTGCCACTCTCGATCCCACCCCCCTTTGGCTTTGTTCATGGGTCATTTATACATGTTCCTTGACAACCCTTCCTCCTTTTCCCCCGTTATCCCCTCCCACGTCCCCTCTGGTTACTGTCAGTTTGTTTTTAATTTCAATGTCTCTGGTTATATTTTGCTTGCTTGTTTTGTTGATTATGTTCCAGTTAAAGGTGAGATCATGTGGTATTTCTCTCTCACCACCTGGCTTATTTCACTTAGCATAATGCTCTCTAGTTCCATCCATGCTGTTGCAAAGGGTAGGATCTCCTTTCTCTCTGCTGCATAGAATTCCATTGTGTAAATGTACCACAGTTTTTGGATCCACTCATTGACTGATGGGCACTTAGGTTGCTTCCAGCACTTGGCTATTGTAAATTGTGCTGCTATGAACATTGGGGTGCATAGGTTCTTTTGGATTGGTGTTTCAGGGCTCTTAAGGTATAATCCCAGCAGTGGAATTGCTGGGTCAAAAGGCAATTCCATTTTTAGTTTTCTGAGGAAATTCCATACTGTTTTCCACAGTGGCTGCACCAGTCTACAATCCCACCAACAGTGTACTAGGGTTCCCTTTTCTCCACATCCTCCCCAACATTTATCTGTTGATTTGTTTATGATGGCCATTCTGACAGGTGTGAAGTGGTATCTCATTGTGGTTTGAATTTGCATCTCTCAGATGGCTAGTGATGCTGAGCATCCTTTCATATGTCTCTGGGCCCTCTGTACATCCTCCTTGGAAAAGTGTCTATTCAGGTCCTTTTCCCATTTTTTAGTTGGGTTGTTTGTCTTCCTGGAGTGGAGCCATGTGAGTCTTTATATATTTTGGAGATCAAACCCTTGCCTGAGATATCATTGGCAAGTATGTTTTCCTATACGGTTGGTTTTCTTTTCATTTTGCTGATGTTTTCTTTAGCCAGCAGAAGCTTTTCATTTTGATGAGATCCCATTTGTTTATTCTTTCCTTTATGTCCCTTGCTCAAGGAGACATATCAGTGAAAATATTGCTGCATGGAATATCTGAGATTTTCTTGCCTATGTTTTCCTCTAGGACTTTTATGGTGTCACGACTTACATTTAAGTCTTTTATCCACCTTGAGTTTATTTTTGTACATGGCATAAGTTGGTGGTTGAGTGTCGTTTTTATGCATGTACCTGTCCAGCTCTCCCAACATCATTTGTTGAAGAGGCTATTTTTACTCCATTTTATGCTTATACCCCCTTTGTTGAATATTAATTGACCATAGAGACTTGGGGTTATTTCTGGGCTCTCTGTTCTATTCCATTGATCTGTGTGTCTGTTCTTATGCCAATACCAGACTGTTTCTTTTTAAATTTTTTAAAAAGATTTTATTTATTTATTTTTAGAGAGAGAGGAAGGGAAGAAGAAAGAGAGGGAGAGAAACAGCAACATGTGGTTACCTCTCATGCCCCCCACTGGGGACCCAGCCTACAACCTAGGCACGTGCCCCGACTGGGAATTGAACCAGCGACCCTTTGTTTCTCAGGCTGGCACTCAATCCACCGAGCCACACCAGCCAGGGCCAGTACCAGACTGTTTTGATTACTGTGGCCTTGTAATATAGTTTGATGTCAGGTATTGTGATCCCTCCTACTTTGTTGTTCTTTCTCAAAATTGCTGCAGCTATTCAGGGTCATTTATGGTTCCATATAAATTTTTGAAATGTTTTTTCTATATCCAGAGAGCTTTTTAAACTATTTGTGAACATCCTATCTCCTGCCACCACCATCAGATCCCTGAGCTCATTCAAGACTCACTGTACATGAGAGATGTTACTCATGTGTTTTATGCATTCAAATAATGTGAACCAGCTGGTTCCCACAAGCCTTCTGATCACACCATGTCCTGTGTCCCATCGCTTGAATTGAAGCTCCCACTCCCCACCTCCTAAGTCCAAAATTTCTGAAGCTCAAACTACAACAAGACCTGACAGGATCTAGTGAAGTAGCAGGAATAAGCCAAGAGAACTAGGGGAAGATAAGTAAAAGGGCATTTCTCAGGAACCCGAGACTGCCTCTGGTACCCCATAAGTGTTGAAAAGGAGGTTTGGAGGTTGAGAAGGGGGTTCGTGTAGCGAGAAATGCTTCTGAAGAATTCTGTGGTTGTGGACTTCTGCGGCTCTCTTACAGCTGTTGCTTGCATCAGTAATTATAGCTCGCCTGAGTTTTTGTTGGTAGAGAAACCTGAGATCCATGTCTGTTTTACAGTTAAGGAGACTAAAGCCGCAAATCTGGCTCTTCATTGCAGAGCTGGTGAGAGTCATGGCTCTGAGTTAGTGTTCTCCTGGACTGTGTGACTGCTCAGTTGTAAAACATGTAGGTGAGATTTATTTTACAGAAGGAAAGGAAGTTGGACCACATTCTCCTCCTTTCTAGAGGGTGTTTACTCCTTCCAAGGACAGTGGGACAGTTGGACAAAGGGAATTACAAAGGATAATTTATCCTCCCTCTTCGTAGTGCCTGGGCCATCTTATTGGTGTTCTTAGAAAGATAAGCTGTAGGAAATAGGGTACTTTATGGTGGGGTGTGATGGGAAGGATGCTGGTGTGTAGTCAGGTAAGAGGTTTTGAAATTGTTTGAACACCCTGGTATGGTGAAAGGCTCAAATTATTTGTACCTAAGTTAAGTTTCAGTGTCTTCTGCTGCTCAGTCCCCAAGTGCTTAGTGTGGTGAGGAGTGTGAAGGTTTGAGTTTGCACTCAGCTGTTTACAAGACTTAAAATGTCGTGTATACACAATTTATCCATTTATTTATTCAGCAGATGTCAAGTCCCTATATGTGTCAGATGCTGTTTTATGTGCTTGGGATCTAGCACTTAAACTAAACCAACAAAAAGTCCCTGCCGTCTTGCCCTTTCCATTCTAGCAGAGGGAGACTGACTAAAGAAATAAATAAAATGGATAGAATGTGAGAATGTGATGTGGCTGGAAGGGGGATAGGGAAGCCAGGGTGGGAGTGTGATGCTGGCAGTTTCATAAATAGGGGTGAGTCAGGGAAGCCTCAGTAGAGGTTACATCCGAGCAGTGACCTGAGGAGGTGGAAACAGAGCCATTGTTCAAGGGAGAGGGCCTGGATGACCAGGGCCCTGGCTGTGGTGTGGGAGCATGCAGAATGGGGGACAGGGGTGCAATGTGGTGAAGCACAGAAGTCAGAGGCAGCTGTGGATTATGATGTGGCTTATTCCTGCTACTTCATCAGGGTCTAGTCAGGTTTTCTTGTAGTTTGATATTCAGAGATTCAGGACTTGGGAGACAGGAAGTGCGGTCCAGATAGCCTATGGCAATAACTTGGGCTTAAAAGCAGACAAAAACAGATGAAATGGAGCTATTGAGAGGCTTTGAGCAGAGTGACATGATCTGACTTAGGTTTTTTTGATTGATTTCTGTCCAAAAATGATTTTCCAAATTGACTTTCCAAAAGATTTTGCTAATTTATTTTTCCATCAACAAAGTAAGGCGAGATCTATCTTCTTACGTCCTCACAGCACAGAGTACTATTAAACTTTTAAATTTTTAACCATTTGACAGGCAAAAAATATTTTTATTTTAATTTGCATATTTGATTTTGAACAGGGTTGCCTATACTTTTTTTATGTGAACTACCTTTTCATGTTCTTTGCCCATTGTTTTTGTTTTGAGTATTTTGTGTTTTTCTTAGTTTTCTAGTGGCCTTTTCTATTTTAATGAAATGGCAGGTGTTTTGACTTTATGATACTTCACTTTTTTCATTTACAGAAGTTTGAAATACTTCTGTAGTACATTTATCTTTCTTCCTTTTAAGGTTTCTAGGTTTTAGGTCACACTTAAAGGCTATACTTATTCTCTGATAGAGAGATAGATAGATGTCATTACTTTTTCTAGTACTTTGCTAATTTTATTTTAAAAAATATTTTATTATTTATTTTTAGATAGAGGGGAAGGGAGGGAGAGAAACATCAAATGTGTGGTTGCCTCTCACATGCCCCCTACTGGGGACCTGGCCCACAACCCAGGCATTTGCCCTGACTGGGAAACGAACCAGCGACCCTTTGGTTCGCAGGCCAGCACTCAATCCACTGAGCCACACCAGCCAGGGCATGATTTGATATTTAACTTTTTATTCCACTTGAAATTTATTTTGTATGTAGGGTTCCAGGGTTTCTTTTTCCATTTGACTACTAGTTGTCTCAACCCCACTTCCTTTATCCCCACTGGCTTGAACTCCTACCTTGGTCTTATTCCAGGTTCTTATTTGGTTCTGGCACCTGCTTTAAAAAATTTTTTTAAGGTAATATTGTTACCGGTTTATTTTATGGCTAGGGGATTCTGTAAACAAATACTTATTGGGCATCTTCTGTTGCATTTCTCTCAGTGTCTTTAGGAAGAATACTGCCCAGAGTTGGGATATCAGAGTAATTAAGACCAACTGGAGTGGAGGAGGACTTTAATAAGTGCCACTTCATTGTGCAGGGTATGACTTGGTGGGGGCAGGGCAGTGGGACAGGTTTCCAATTGCAGGGGTTCACAGCTCAAGTTGGAGGAGGACACACCCCGCCATCGAGAAACAGTGTAGAAGTGTGTATGCCTGTGTCCTGTGCTGATGACAGTGCTCACTCACATGGAACATTCAGAAGTAAATTTGTTAATTGTGTGGTGCACAGAAAAAATAAAATGTGGTGGAAAGGGAGAGAGGTTAGTGTAGGGTAGAAGATCAGGGAGTGGGAGAACAGCCACTGCATTTGTTACGTTTCTGTTCTATTTTTGTTCCTGAAGCTAATTTAAATAGGCCTCTTACCTTAGTCTGAGGTTCTAGTACACTGAAAGGCTTGCTCATCTTGTCTACCTTTTTGTGTGAAATATTAACCTTGTGAAACTCAAATATGTCTGTGCAATGCAGCCATTCGTTTACATACTAATGGATTATGTTAGCCACTACTAGGTAAATAATTAGCTTGGCTAGCACTAAAAAGACTTCATTTTGACTGATTTTGACTTGTAGTGTATATATTAATATGACCGTATGCTGAGGTGGCTCACTGGCAGAACTGGGACCAGAATCTGGTCTTGTGCTTTAGTTCAGTGGTCGTAGACTAAGCTACTTGGAGTTACGCCGTTTGACGGTGGGAACAAAAGACATGGCATAATCTTTGTACAGCGTACATGCGTGGGGAGTATTCCCAGGGTTTGACTTTAATTCCTCGGAGTTTCCTTTACAGAACAGGCTGGACAATGGCCCAGAACAAACTATTCAACAAGATCCTCAAAGCACTGCAGTCTGACCGGCTTGCCCGCTTGGCCAATGAAGGGGTGAGACTCCCAAAGCTGCCCACAGTGCACACATGTGTGCTCCCCCACCCCCAGTTGCTGACAAGATGGACCTCATGTTTTATTGCTCCACGTATGTCTTTCAGGCTTGCAATGAGCCAGTGCTACGTCGCGTTGCTGTGGACAAGTGTGCGAGGAGAGTGCGGCAGGCCCTGGCAAGTGTAAGCTGGGACACCAAACTGATCCAGTGGCTGCACACCACCCTGGTGGAGACCTTGAGTCTGCCCATGCTGGCGGCCTACCTGGATGCTTTGCAGACACTGAAAGGGAAGGTAAGGCAAGGCTATGATTGGTGTCTGCCTTGTGCTAGGGTAGCCAGCCTCTACTGTGGGTTCAGGAAGTGGGGCTTGGCAAGGTCATTGCTTGGTCAGCCAGGAGGGCATGACTGAATCTGCCAAGTTTGCTATTAAAATAGGAGACATAGTATCATTTCACATTTTCGTCTGGTGTAAATATCTTCAGCCTCTGGCTCCAGGATGGGGTGTGGGCTTGAAAAGCAGAGTAATACATGTAGTCTCTCCAACCCTGTAGCTTGTGGTTTGAGTCATTTCTGAGGTGAGCTGAGAAAGGAATTGAGTTATCAGGGAGAAGATGAAAGGTTTACCAGGCTGCAGTGTTGAGAAGCGGCCAGAAGCAGATCTGTGAGCTCAGAGTTCAGGGATGGGGGATGGGGAGGTATGCATTTGTGCCTCAGTCTCTCCTCATCGTGCAGTGAGCCTTCAATAGCAACACTTTGACTTTAATAATTCTCTAAAAAACATATAATACATTTATGTTGTCTACATTTTTCTGCTTCCTCACTGAGACAGTGTTGCACAAAGTTAACTTGCTTTTTGGGTTTTTTTACATTATATTTTATTGTTCATGCTATTACAGTTGATCAGTTTTTCCCCCTTTGTCCCCCTCTACCCAGCACCAGCCCAATCCCTTAGGCAATCCCCATACCGTTGTCCAAGTCCTTGGATCATGCATATAAGTTCTTTGGCTACTCTATTCCCTGTTGTACTTTAATCATCATGACTATTCTGTAACTACCAATTTGTACTTCTTAATCCCTTCACCTTTTCGCACATCTCTCCGACCCTTATCCAGTCTGGCAACCATCAATACGTTCTCTGTAGCTATGATTGTGTTTCTGTTCTGCTTGTTTGTTTGTTTTGTTTTTTAGATACAATTTTTGATAGATGTATTTATTGCCATTTTAGTGTTCATAGTTTTGATCTTTAACATTTCATGTAATACTGGCTTGGTGATGATGAACTCCTTTAGCTTTTTCTTGTCTGAGAAGCTCTTTATCTTCCCTTCAGTTCTAAGTGACAGCTTTGCTGGATAGAGCAGTCTTGGCTGTAGGTCCCTGCTTTCATCACTTTGAATATTTCTTGCCAGTCCCTTCTGGCCTTCTGAGTAATCAGCTGACAGTCTTATGGGAGCTCCCTTGGAGGTAACTAACTGTCTTTCTCTTGCTGCTTTTAAATTTCTCTTTTTGTCTTTAACCTTTGACATTTTAATGATGTGCCTTGGTGTGGGTCTCTTTGGGTTCATCATCTTTGGGACTCGGTGCTTCCCAGACTTGTATGTCTATTTCCTTCACCAAGTTAGGGAAGTTTTCTATCATTTTTTCAAATAGGTTTCCACTTTCTTGCTCCATCTCTTCTCCTTCCATGATGTGAATGTTGATACTCTTGAAGTTGTCCCAGAGGCTCCTTACATTATCCTCATTTTTTGGGATTTTTTTTTTCTTTTTACTGTTTGGATTGGTTGTTTTTTGCTTCCTTATATTCCAAATTGCTAATTTGATTCTCAGCTTCATCCACTCTACTCTTGATTCCCTGTAAATTGTTCTTTATTTCAGTTAGTGTATCCTTCATTTCTGATGGGATTTTTTTAATGCTGTTGAGGTCCTCACTAGGTTCCTTGAGCAACCTTATAACCAGTGTTTTGAACTCTGCACCTGATAGATTGCTTATCTCCATTTTGTTTAGTTCTTTTTCTGGAGTTTTGTTCTGTTCTTTCATATGGACCATGTTTCTTTGTCTCCTCATTTTGGCAGCCTCCCTGTGTTTGTTTCTATGTATTAGGTAGAGCTGCTACATCTCCCAGGCTTGGTAGCATGGCCTAATGTAGTAGGTGTCCTGTAGAGCCCAGTGGCACAGCCTGCTCTATTACTCAAGCTGGATACTCAAATTGCACCCACCATGTGGTTGGTATACACCCTCCTGTTGTAGTTGAGCCTCGATTGTTATTGGCATGTCCAAGATCAGCCACCGCCTGTGCTCTGTCTGCAGTTACACAGCATAAACTATAAACCTATCTGTGGATAACTGTTACTTGTGCTGGATTTGGAGATGTCCAGACAAGGCCAAGTTGTGAACCAAGTCTGGCTGCTGCTAGTGCTGGGCCTGGGGCAGCTTGTCAAGAGGTACAGGGCTTATTGAAGCCAGATGTTGCTTGTTTGAGGGAATTTAGGAAAATCTGAAGCATGGGTCAAGACAAGCCAATTTGTATGGAAAAGCCACTGGAAACAGCTTGGGTGAACCTGGAAGCTAGGTGGTAGGGCCTCAGGGAATCACTGGGGTGGGGCAAACTGTGAGCCAGGTTGATGGAATCTTAGATATGGCACCTGCCTGCCAGCTCTTTGGTTCGGGGATAGGGGGAGGGCTCAGAAAAGGAATAATGGCCTCTGCTACCACTTCTGTCTGGGGAACCTCTCAGCTCTTGCCCTGATGCTGCACAGTTCAGGCCCTCCTGCTATATCTCTGATGCCTTTCAATCTGCTGCCCGCATGCTGGACCTTAGAGGGAGTAAGGAAATCTGTGCGTGGGGCCTCTAAAGAAACTGTTTGAGAGTCCAGCAGTTTCTGTCTTCCATAGCTTCAATCCTTGCTAGTTTTTTAAAGCCAGAAGTTATGGGGGCTTTTCTTCCTGGCACTGGAACTCTAGGCTAGGGAGCCTAGTGTGGGGCTGGAACCCCTTGCTCCTGAGATCTCCCTCCTGATTTTTATCTGCCATACATGGGTGTGAGACCAGCCCCTTCCATGTCTCCACCCCTCCTACCAGTCTCAGTGTGGTTTCTTTTTTAATTTTGTAGTGGAGGACTTCTCAGCTCGATTTCTGATGGTTCTGAATGATGGTTGTTCTATAGTTTAGTTGTAATTTTGATGTGGTTGTGTGAGGAGGTGAGCTGTGTTTACCTACACCACCATCTTGACTGGAAGTCTCCCCCTAAACTGTTTTTTCCCCATGGTTCCAGTTTATTTTAATGTATTTGAATTCAGTTATTGCCCTGGGCTGTGTTCAGTGTGATACAGTACAGGTCCTGGGGGCGTACTGCCTGGCTCATCTCATCCTGATCACTACTGAGCCATGTCATCTCAGATTAGTATGTCGGTTTCCTCATCTGTAATACAAAGCTAGTGATAATACCTATGTAGGGTTTTTGTGAAAATTACATTAGTTAATCCAGATAGAATGCTTGGCACAAAATTTGGCCAAGTAAACCCACAGTGACTGTTAACAATTATATAAGTTCATAGGTTCTTGAAAATTTTAGAGTGTTGTGCTCTAATACAAACATCCTCAGACAATTTAGATTAATTCAATTCTTGACTTTATTTTTTCCTTAAGTTTTTCTTTCTTCTTTGTGGGAAGGTGGCCCATTTTTGTGCTATAATTAGCCTGGCCAACAGCTTCCCCCAGCCATACCCCCAAATTTTGAGACTCATTGTTTCTTACCTGTTTCTCAGTTGAAGGATGCCGAGTTTGTTTGAAAGCAAAAGCAGACTGGTTTAGTGCAGAAATAAAATTCAGGACTAGATGCAGTAATGATATTCATGGTAGGAAATTTGATATTAATTTATTTACTCAACAAATAATTTATTATGTACCTATAAAGTGCCAGGCACTGGGGTGAACAGAACAGAATGCCCCCACTACTCCGATAGAAACTGTTTTCTAGTGGAGAAAGAGACCAATGAAAAGATAGCCCCAGACTACCTCTTTGTTGCTGCTCTGCAGTAGAATCCTAAGTCCAGGAGGTACATGGTGGGTGGTGTGGGGCCATGATAGACCCAGCAGAGAGTGGCAGCCTAAGAGTATTTTAAATGTTGTCCACAGCACTCTACCCATGGTAAAAGTATAACACTGGTGCATGTGCTCTGCAGATGAGTGGTGGCAGTGCCCAGAGGCCCACTTCTCTAATGACTCTGCCTTACTCTACATGGCTAGCATGACTGCAGCATAATTCCCCTTGAAAGGAAGTTCGCGTTGCTTCCTTATTTACCAAGTTACTGTCTGGAAATTCCCAAGTGAATGGGGTGGTGTTCAGGTTTTACAAGTGTGACGGACTTTTGGGAGGACTCCACAGGTGTGCACAGTTGCTGCTGCCAGGTCATAGCCCAGGTTAGTGGGAATGACTGAGAACCGGGTAGTGCATCAGCCTTCAAGGGCCCCAGACTGAGCTGCTGTCCAATCCAGGCTGTGTTCTCAGCAGTGGTTTCATCAGACTCTTATAATATTTTCCCATAACTGTCAGAGTCACAAGAAATACTTTGGTTGTCCCCAAACTTTTCATGTTACCTGCTGAATGAAAATGTAGGTGGATGATATGCTCTTGGCCCAGCTACTTTCACTATTAGATCCCTTATGAAGGCAGCAGAGAAGGTCTCTGAATCAGGTCTCTGGGTCAGCAGACCCAGCCTCTGAATTGTCTGTTGAGAGAGATGCAGTGCTGGAATGACTGGGGAGCTTGGCCAGCCTAGCTTCCAGCAGATAAGTTGGTCATTAACTAGTCATTTCTAAGCATTCTATTTTGACAGAAAGTGAGTTTCAAGGCTTCTTGTTTCAGGGGTATATTTTACTGCCAAGTAAAAGCTAAAGTCTAATCAGGTCAGATCCTCTGCCTCAAGGTGTTGAGTGGCTTAGAGTTATAAGTTACAAAGAAATGGCTAGTTTGGGGTGAAGATGCTACCAGTTTAGCCCTAGCCTTTGTTAGCCCTGCACCCTCCTCCTTATTAGAATCCTCAACTTCAGGGCCATTTGTGCCTGGAATAAGCCCTTCACATTCTTTTTGTTGTTCCTGTTAACTATTTTTTCATTATTTTTAAGAATTAGAGTTGACTTACAATATCATATTAGTTTCAGGTATACAATATAGTAATCAGACATTTGCATGTTTTTCGAAGTGATCACCCTTTTCAAAGTAAGTACTACCCATCTGACACCATACATAGTCCTTACAATATTGACTATATTTCCAATGCTGTACTTTACATTCCGTGACTGTTTTTATAACTATCAGTGTGTACTTTTTAATCTCTTCCCCTTTTTCACCTATCCCCAATCCTCCCATCTGGAAGCCATCGATTTGTTCTCTGTATCAATGAGTTTGTTTCCGGTTTGTTTGTTCATTCTTTGTGTTTTTTAGATTCCATGTATAAGTGAAATCATATGGTAGTTATCTTTCTCTGAGTGACTTTGTTCACTTACCACAATACCTTCTAGGTCCATCCATGTTTTGCAAATGGCAAGATTTCATTCTTTCTCTGGCTGAGTAATATTCCATTGTATATATGTATCACATCTTCTTTATCTATTTGCTCATTAGTAGACACTTAGGTTGCTTCCATATCTTGACTATTTTAAATAATGCTGCAGTGAACATGGGGTGGGAGGTGCGTATGTCTTTTTGAGTTTGTATTTTGGATTTCTTTGGATAAATACCCAGAAGTGGAATTGCTGGATCATGTGGTAGTTCTTTCTAATTTTTTGAGGAACTTACATACTGTTTTCCACAGTGGCTGCACCAGTTTACAATTCCACCAACAGTACACAAGGGTTCCCCTTTTTCCACATCCTCGCTAACAAGTGTTGTTTGTTGATTTATTGGTAATAGTCATTCTGACAGGTATGAGGTGATATCCTATTGTGGCTTTGATTTGCATTTGCCTGATGATTAGCAATGTTGAGCATCTTTTCATGTGTCTGTTGGCCATTACTTCATAAGATCACTATTAACATTTTGACATATTAACATTTTTTTCCTGAGTAAAGATAATTTTTACATTTTTTGCTTTATCTTTAACATTTTTGCAAAATTATTTTCTTATGTTATTACAAATTTTTAAATACATTCAAAATTAACCCTTAATATTGAATCATGTAGATAATTTGCTTAACCATTCTCTTATATATTTGTTTAAGTTGTTTCTACTTTTTGATCGTTATTGAGAGTGAATTTGTCTTTTGTTTAACCCCCATTCCGTGTGCATGTGCATATGTGAGTATGCATGCATGAGTATTGCACATGTATGTGTATCGCTGATAAAATTTTTAGGAAAGGTTCTTAAGGGATAGGAATAAATTTAAGTTTTTTGATACATATTACCAGGTGTCTTTCCAAAGGATTGTACCCATTTACCTTTAATGGTGGGAGGCGTACTTTTTAGCCATCTACTTTGTATTTTTGTTCCTGAGTGAAGTTCAAGAGGCATAGTTGAAGTCTGTCTGGCTCATAGTGAGGCTTTGTGGCCCACCTTATTGCTGCTTGTAGGCAGGTCTCCTGCTTCACACTGGAAGCACCTTTCTTCTTCCTTCTAGATCCCTACCTTGATTGACCGGATGCTTGTGTCATCCAACACGAAGACCGGGGCTGCAGGAGCTGAGGCCTTGTCCCTCCTGCTGAAGAGGCCCTGGGATCCTGCTGTGGGAGTGCTTTCTCATAACAAACCAGTAAGTAGGGTGGCTCAGGACTTAGCTGTGGCCTGTGGAATTGTTAGAATCTGGTCTTAAAACTTTGGCAAAAGGATAGTAAGTAGCTTGTTTAACTTTTTTAATTGATAATTGGTTGTATATAGTGCTTAACATAGTCTCATAGGCAAGTCAGCATTGCTGGGGATAAAAAGGTATGGGGACACTTCGGATTTTGTGGAGAAACACCTCTTACTCCCTGGTTCTCTGGTGGTGGTCTTTTTCCATAGAGCAAACTCCCTGGCTCTCCACTCATTCTCATTGCCTCCTCCGGGCCCTCCAACTCTGCATTTCCTACCTCGCGCCGCCACCGCTTCTGGCAATCTCAGCTATCCTGCTTAGGCAAGGTATGTATGGGGATAAGAGGAATTCTGTCATGGGTAGGAGCATAGACAGAATGCAGCAGGGGGTTCAAAGTGAATGAACTTAAATGTGGAGCTTCCCTAGCTCTATTTTCGTTTTGAATTCAAGTAGTGCTTATCCAGGGTGATGGAGTCTAGGGTAGGTTAAGCAGATGTGAGACAAGACTTGAAACTTAACTTTGCTGGCACGGCTGCCACTTCCTTCCTTTAGGTCATCCCTGTAGCTACCCATCTTCTGAACAATGGAAGTGGGGTAGGAGTTCTGCAGTGTCTTGAGCATATGATTGGGGCAGTGAGAAGCAAAGTTCTGGAGGTGAGACCGTCCCTACTTGAGTTCACTGGGGTATACCCAGCCTTCTGGACTTTTTCTGCACCCATCTTTAGCGTCCCCTCTAACTGTCTTCTTGCTCTTTCCACAAAGATTCACAGCCATTTCCCCCACAAACCCATTATCTTGATTGGCTGGAATACAGGAGCTCTTGTGGCCTGTCATGTAAGTAACACCCACCTTACTTGGAGGTTATTCTAGGGTAGGATATTGCTGCTGCTGCTAATAGCCACCGTGGGGGTCCTCTTTTGTGTTTCAAGTAGTGTCAGATGCTGGACTTACATAATTATATTTTGTACTGTAAACTACAAACTTTATTTTTAAAACTCACTGTGGAAAATTTTAAATAGAAACTTAAAGGGTCCTCACTCAGCTTTACCTGTGATCAATTCACAGCTAGGCTTTCTGTCATGTTGTCCCTGCCCATTTTCTCTCTCTGCTGATATTTTGAAGAAAATCCCAAATATCATATCATTTCTTTCATGTATATTTTAGCATATATCTATGAAAAAAAGTTCCTTTCTTTCCCTCCAAACATAAGTAATATTCTCCCACCTAAAGCAAAACAAAACAATTCTTATAAGCAGAATTTTTTGAAATTTCTTTTTAAAGATTTTATTTATTTATTTTTAGAGAGAGAGGAAGGGAGGGAGAAAGAGAGGAAAAGAGAAACATCAGTGTGTGGTTGCCTCTCAAGCACCCCCTAGTGGGGAACCTGGCCCACAACCCAGGCATGTGCCCTGACTGGGAATCGAACCAGCGACTCTTTGGTTCGCAGGCCAGCACTCAATCCACTGAGCCACACCAGCCAGGGCAGCAAAAATTTTAATAACTGGAATTTGCTGTTGTGTTAGTGTTCTACCCCTTTCCAAGACATCAAGGAAATTTTTTATTATTTTACATACCATTTGTGTGAATGTTAGTTTGCGTAAGTGTCCCTGACCTGTCCAGAGCCCCCATTCCCAGGTGGATCAAGTAAGTGAAGTCTGTGCTGCCTCCTGTGGCCTAGTCAAATATGACATCTCAAGCCATGAGAGGAAAAGGTTATTTCCTCATTGCCCTGGTCCCAAGACAGCGAGTTCTTTAAGAAATTTGGGGTGTCTGGGAGCTACCCAGTAAGTTCAAGATGGGGAGGTTTTCTTCACTTATGGGAGAAGAGCATTTGTGTTCTCCTGGTATTTGCTGTAAGTGGGGTGCGGGTGGGGAGTGAGCAGGAGACCTCTAGTCTAGGGAATTGACAGGATGGAAATGTTAAATCTCCCATCCTGTGGTTCAGCCTCTGCTAGGGTCTTCTCAGGGCCCTAGTTTTCCAGGTGGTGGCTGCTTGTGGAATGGCACATCTGTGTTCTACCCTCTTACTGCTGCCACTGTGGCTAGTGTTCCTGGGGGATTAGGGCAGGGAGGGGTAGATGGGGCTGGCTGGTAGATCTGGGCCACCTCTGGGTTCTGGGTAGGAAGGCAGTTGACCTTGAGACAAACCACTCCATTTTTTCTAGGTGTCAGTGATGGAGTATGTCACTGCAGTTGTCTGCCTTGGGTTCCCTCTGTTTACCGTGGATGGCCCCAGAGGGGTAAGTATGGGTTGCCACTGATTGCTGGACAGGTGAGAGTAGGGAGTGCACGCCTCACCCAAGTTGTTGTGCAGTGACTGTGGGGGCCCAGCCAACCTCCTGAGCGGACTGGCCAGGGCAGTGCTCAGTGAATATGAACTAGCTGATTGTAAACCCTGTACCTGTTTTAGGATGTGGATGATCCCCTCTTGGATATGAAGACTCCAGTCCTCTTTGTTATTGGTCAGAATTCCCTGCAGTGTCACCCTGAAACCATGGAGGACTTTCGGGAGAAGATTCGGGCTGAAAACAGTTTGGTGGTGGTTGGGGGAGCTGACGATAATCTCAGGTGGGTGGGCTCACTCTTGTGCGGAGGGGAGGCAGCTGAGTATAGGCTGATCTGGTTCTGACTAAATCTGAAAGGGGACATTAAAAACATATTTTTTACTTTTAACTAATTCAGGTTTATAAAATGTTGCAAAAATAGTACAAAAAATTTCTTCACCCGGATTTCCCAAATATTAACATCTTAAATAATCAACATATAATTATCAAAGTCAGTAAATTAACATTGATATGATCCTATTATCTAATCTCCAGACTCAGATTTCATCAGTGTCTCTGGTTCAGGATCCAGTCCAGGATCACATGTTGCTATTGGTGCCATGCCTTCTCTATCTTACTTAATTTGATACTGCTCAGTCCATCATTGTCTTTCATCACCTGGACACTTTTGAAGACTTTTGGCCAGTTATTTTGTCGACTGTCCCTCAATTTAGGTTTTTGACATTTTTTATGATGAGGTTAAAGATACGTATTTTGGCAGTACTGGATGCCACAGAGGCGAGGTGCTGTCAGTGCACCCACTCAGAGGATACCTGATGTTGACCTGTCTTATCACTGGTGACGTTGACCTTGATCACAGGCTAGGGTGGCATTGCCAGGTTTCTCCACCATAAAGTTACTATTTTCCCTTTGTAATTAGTAGTTATCTTGTGGGGAGAAGACACTTTGAGACCTTGTAAATACAGTCTTTGTCATCGTGGTTTCACTGGGGTAGGCGTTTCTTTAGATTTGTTCCTTACCAAGGACAAATATGAATACATTTTATTTGTATTAAACACCTTGTATATATTTTAGCATATGAACAGTCAGAGTTTGAGAGGCTTTTATAAAGGCACCAGTAGTTATTGAGACAGCCTCTTCTCTATTATAAGACCGGTTACCTGTAGGGCCTTTAGATACATTTCTGTGAAATGTACTGAAAGAGAGGTTGTGTTATTTATGGGGCCTCCTTTTTTTTGTTCATTTTTAGAGATTCAGTCATTTGTGTGCTTGTTTAACTAGAGAGCTTAAAGTGGGAGCTTGCTGACATCTGCCTTGTTTTATCCAGAGACATTTGAGAGAATTCCTTCTAATCTTGGTTATTTAACTTCTTGGGGTTTGGGCCTGTGTTGGGGGACTGATGAGATCTTTATAGTCTGTGAAGCTGTAGGTAGGGGACTTTGGAATGTGCAGTCCCGGCATTTCCCATCTGTTCTTTTGTGCCATCATCCAGCTCTACAAGTGAGGCATTGTGGCTCCCTGTTTTGCAGATGTGGAAACAGGTTCAGAGAGGTTGCAGTACCTGCGTGAGGGGTAACATAGTCTTCCTTCCCGGGCTTAGCAAGTAACCTACAGAAGAGAAATTCATTCTTACCTCCATTTGATGCCATGGAATATTTAGAAGGTTTCCTCCTTTTTATCTTTTAGAATAAGCAAAGCAAAGAAGAAATCAGAAGGGTTGACTCAGAGCATGGTGGACAGGTGCATTCAGGTACCCAGTTGTTTTGTGTGTTTGCTCAGCTAGGCTTCCTTTCTGCAGCCTTTGAGGCTTAGGCTTATCAGAGGTAGCCTCTTTGTCTCTACAGGGTGAGGGGTTATCCCCTGGGGACTCTGGTTGGTAACCCTTTATCATAAGCAAAGAAAGAAAAGAGAGGGAGAAAGGGGGGAAAGGAGAGTAATGAGCTAAGATGTAGGAAAAGCTTTGAGGTGAATGGGTTCACTGGGGGAGTGGTGGCACACGGCCACCCCATGGTGCCACCTCACAGAGGTTCCTACTGGTCTCTGGTGCCAGGTTTTGTGCATATTGGGAGGGCCCAGCACCTCTGACGCCAGAGCCAAGGTACTCAGTCTTAGTTGGAACTGTTGGCAAGATCCCTATTCTCCAGCCGAGGACTCAGGCATCGGCCCCTCTTTACACCAGGATGAGATTGTGGACTTTCTAACTGGCGTGCTTACTCGTGCGGAGGGGCATGTGGGCGCCGAGCCTCGGGACCAGGATGCTGAGAAGAAGAAGAAGCCTCGGGATGTGTCCCGCAGAGACCTGGCCTTTGAGGTCCCGGAGAGGAGCAGTCGACCGGCCTCACCAGCTGCCAGGCTGCCTGCCTCCCCTTCAGGTTCGGAGGTAATATGGACAGGGAATGGGCACTTTTGCTGGTGAATAAGGACCACAGAGCTGGTGCCTTGGCTTCTTGGGGATTCCTGTAATGCTGGGCCAGTGCTATAAGGCCTTACCAGGCCTTTGAGTTCCCACAGGGAGAATTCCTGACCAGGGCATTCTAGGGGACCTGCTGATTGGTAGTCAAACCCAGACAACATTGGCTCAGCTCCTGTCCTCCTCACCCTGCTCAGGATCTCTCCAGTGTGTCCAGCAGCCCTACGTCCAGTCCTAAGACCAAAGTGACCACTGTGGCCTCTGCTCAGAAGTCCAGTCAGACCGGGAGCTCTCAGCTGCTGAAGAGGCACGTGCAGCGGACAGAAGCTGTGCTAACCCACAAACAAGCTCAAGGTAGAGGTGCCTGACTCAGTGGCCTCTCTTGGGATTCATCCTCTGCAGTTGACATCATGTGGCAGTTGTAAAGCACTGGCATTTTCAGCTTTTTTCAGGGGCATATGAGAGGCACCTTTCCCACATTTCTCTCCAGGCAAAATTAGGTTGAAATGAATACCAAGGGCTGTTTCCAGGGTAGAATATCACACGAGGTCCATGTGTAGGGGGCTGTATCATCCCACTTGTTACGGCTTTGTGTTGGTGTTCTAGACATGTAGGCTCTCTGAGCTGACTATATGTATTCTGGCCTCAAATATTTTTCTAACTCCCAACTGGGGAAGCTACAGTTTCTGTTTCAGGCCTGCCTAGCCACTCCTGCAGGGAGCTCTCCAGGTCACGTTGGCGGGGTGACTGGTTTATTCATCTGATTCTAGGACAACTTAACCGGCATCATGCCTTTTCTTTGTTTTGCTCTTAAGAGTTAAAATTTCCACCCTGGAACTTTTGGCGAAGTTTATTGTGGTCTCTGCAGATAGGTTTTAGATTAGACTGGGAAATATATTGGTATGATTGAAATTAAAGTTTGGAGGTCAGTAATTGCTACATAAGAAGCTCCAGCAAAGGGAGAATTTAGTGGGTAGGGAGAGAAGGAGAAACATTGACTACCTGTCCCTCAACTTTGATTTGATTGGGTTGGCCCCAAGGTGAAGTCTCCTGGGCACTGATGTTTGATGGTGTATCCAGGAGCATGTACCCTGAGGTTCAGGGAAGAGGTGGCAGCCAGAGCTGGCCATCAAGTAGAAAAGGGTGGTGACAGGAGGCCGACCTGTTTACTTCCTCTGGGTTTCCTTTAGTGGAGCCAAGGGGTAAAAGTGGAAAGATGAAGGCAAAAAAAGAGGCCAGGCCCTCAAGGTCCATGTGGATGCCTTGTGACCTGGGCTTTCTTAAGTGGTGGCCAGAGCCAAGTTCTGGGTGGGTGGGTGGTGTCCCCTTAGGTGTTTGATGAAGAGAGAGCCAGCTGTGTACAGTGCCTCTAGAGGAGATAATTACTTGAGAATCTAAGGAGTCCTGGAAGGCTGATTGGTGAATTGGTTCGAAAAGGGGCCCAGAGAATCATGGGGGAGCAGGAGCCAGAGTGCCTGGCTTTGCCTGAGCTCATAGGCAAAGGGGACGATGATAGCCAGCATTTATGGAGCCCTTACTATGTGCTAGGGTCTCTTCTTGGAGCTGGACTTGCTGTGGCTAAGTCAATCTTGGTAGTGGCCCCATGAGGCAGGTGCATCTGTGTTTTCAATTTATAGACGATTCCATGGAGCTCCTGAAAGCAAAGTCATTCAGTAATTCCAGAAATAGCCCCTGTTGACCATTTTCTAGAGTATTTTCGTATCTTTTTCTCACTCCCTTTTTCTCTTTTCTCTGGCTGGCTGTGATTCTGTAATTCTTTCTGATTCATTCCAGCACAGTTTGCTGCTTTTCTGAAACAGAACGTGCTGGTGAGGAAAGCTCTTCCTCCCGGCACCTCCTCCTGTCTCTTTGGTGAGTATTGCTCTCTGCTGCTTCCCCACCCCGGCCTCTCACCTGTCCTTGTTTGGTTTCCTCTGTTCTTTGTCTTTGCCTTTTTCTCTCTTCTGATTCTTTTTGTTTTTGCCGACTCCTTTTGCTTACTCCATTGTCTTTGCTTTTTCTCTGTTCTTTCTATTTGCCTCTCATGGTGTTTTTCTCTTTTTGTGTCTTATTGTATGTGCTTCTTGGCTTTGCTTCTCTGTGTGTGCCTGTGGCCATTGCCTGTGTGCCTGAGTTTCTTTGGTGTTTTTCTCCTTGCCTCTGGTTTCCTCCCTCCATCCTGGCCAGTGCAGCCACTTACCAGCATAAAACTGTAACTCCTTTCCCTTTTATTACCTCTTTCAAATTCTGATTTTAGTCGATGCCTTTATCCCCTAAGCAATTCTTCCAACTAATTATGCCCTCTGCCCAGTGTGGTCTAGAGTAGCTCCCTGCGGCCCATGCCAGCTGCCCCTTACTCTCATGTGGCTACTGCCTTTCCGCCCACCCCACCCCTGATTGCCTGTGCTAACGAGAAGGACTGGGGCCTGGGAGCTTCTGGGTTTAAAGAGGAGGGAATCTATGAGGAAGCCTGAGTGATAAAAAGGCTTGACCTTGTGCAGGATGAGTCTGCTTAATTCAGCAGAGGGTAAAGCCTATGTGTGAATAGACAGCCTTTCTCTGCACTTAGTACAAGGAGCCTAGGGACTAGGTCGTGACATGTGCCACTGTTGCCCTGTTATTTTGGGGCAGGAGCTGTAAAGGTACCTTGGCTGAGGCATCCCTTGCCTCGGAGCTCCTAAAGCTAGCCTGAAGTCCTGGTGGCAGTCCTTCTCATTGCCCCCGTGTGGCAAGCAGACCCTCAACCCTGGGGTCTGAGGGAAAGGGAGAGTCAGAGCCCTGTGAGAATCTCCCGTGCAGGGAAGACGGTGCAGTCTGCTCCTCCATTGCTTCTTCCTAGAATGTTCCCTCCCGCCAGCTCTGTCGTGGGGGGAGGGCTTGAACAGGAAAATGATCACATCGTTTGAGTCTGGGGAGCACTGTTGAGATCCACTATGGTGAGGCCCCTGTTTTGTTTGGCCTTTGCTAGACTGGGTTGGGGTGTCTTGTTTTCTTTGTTCCCACAACTCAGAACCCCCTTCTTCCTGACTCCAGCACAGAGTGAGGGATTGGTTTGGTGCCATTCTCTGAGAGGGGCGAGGTGGAGTTCCACCACAGGTGGGACTGAACAGGTGGCACTGACGCAGTGACCATTGTCTTTGAAGTGTGACTCCATGAGTGGTTGGTACTCCTGTGTGTCCCTACACACAGCCGTACTTGTACTGGTCCCGAGTCTCACTATCTGTTGGGACTGTGGAGGACCTTATCCTAGCTCTATCTCTTAGTTCCCATTTCATCAGAACAAACAGAGGAAGCAGAGAAAGAAGACGTTAGGGTCCAGCTGAAGCGGCACCATCCCTCCAGTCCTCTGTCTGGCAGTAAGACCTCCAAGCGGCCCAAGATCAAGGTGTCCCTTATCTCCCAAGGCGACCCAGCTGGAGGGCCTTGTACTCCTTCCCAAGGAGGAGCCCCAGAAGGTGAGTTTCCCTTGACCTGTTTTAATAAACACAAATTGAGCTCTCCCAAGGCACATAGCATTGCCCTCTTGAGGCTGCTTGCTGGGGGCTCCGCCTTTCCTTTAGTGCAAGAGATGCGTGGAACAGAGGGCGCAAGGTGGCCCGTAGGGAAGGTGGGCAGTGACCTGATCCGAATCAGGATCAAGGAGGCAGAACAGAGATCAGAGGAAGCTTTGGAGCCATTCAGTGCATCATATTTGGGGTTTTATTGTTTGTTTCAGTTAAAGATAAAATATTCCCGAAAGTTTAGAAAGTGGAAGGAAAACAGTTCTTAGTCTTCTAGTCTCATGCTCTTCTTAGTCTCACGTAATTATTCTTCATTTTTCATCTTCTGATCTTTGTGCATACTACTTTGCATTTAGCCTGGCTGTGGAATCTGAAAGGGATACCAAACAGGACTAACTGGCAGCCTTGGGGTTTTGTTTTGCAGCTGTGGGAGGGAAGCCCATCACGATGACACTGGGGCAGGCGTCGGCAGGGGCAAAGGAGCTCACAGGGCTTCTCACCACCACCAAGTGAGTCCACTTCTGGCTGTTTTCCCTTCTCTCTCTTCACCTTTTTTCCTGGTTCACTTTAATGCTTTGGGAAGATGATAGATTCTGGATTCTGTCAGTTTGGGGAATGTGACTACTTTTGGGGTGAGACCTTTATTTTTTGGGCCAACTCAGAGCAGTTCATTTTTACCTAAAGTTTACAAAGCATCCCATACCTCTTGCTTCAAGGCTTGAAGTCTTTACTTCTAGGCATGACTTCCAGAAGGACTAGAGGCTGGATCCAGAAGGTGGTGTAAAGAAATCAAAGGTTCTAGACTTACACCCATTGCTGAAGCCTTGCTGGGCCCTGCTCTGGACCCTCCCTGTGTTGCCAGGGTCTGCTGCCCCCCAGACCTCAGATAATGGAGCTCCTGTCTTTGTGTCCAGGTCCAGTGCTCCTGAAGGAGGTGTGTCCGCCAGCCCAGCCTCTGCTGTGGTCTCCAGCAGCAATGCACCCAGTCCCTTGCACACGCTGCAGAGCCGCCTAGTAGCCACCTCTCCTAGCAGTGCCCTCCCAGGTATCCGGGGGCCCAGCATCCCGGCCCCTCAGCAGAGTCTGGGAAGCTGCTGTTGGGTGGTCCTGGGAAAGCAGCCTGGAGCTGAATTTGGAGGACACTCCTTGGGGTCTTGGGTTTGTCAGGGAAGCTCCATAAGAAGTTGGAGTTAGCTTCAAGGACCATGAAGTTCTTGGCCTTAATATGTCCAGTGAGTAAACATCCTGGTCTACGGGCATGTCATGTACTGTATGGAGGGGAAATCACTGATGGGAGATGTAGGTATTGTGTTTCATTTCGGTGTTCGTAAACACAGCTGATTGAGTAAAACTGGAAATGGTGCTATACTGGACATTAGTAAACGAGACATTTCTGCCTATGCATGTCTCCTCACCTCCACCCACACCCGACGCTTGAAAGGCTAGTTGCCTGAGCCCAGCAGAGCCAAGGTACACGCCCTTTTTCTTCAAGAGGATCTTTCTCTTTGCTTTGAGGCCACTGGGCTGTGTGCACAGTGAGGTGTACATCAGGTACTTGGAATTCTTTTGGCTTAAAAAGTCCTTCCTCTTCCCTGGAAAGAAGTGAGGGAATTTCGAGTTGTGAAAAGTGGGATTGAAGCTCTTTTTGGTTTTCCTAAAACTGTCCAAAATGTAAGGTGGGTGATTTGCAGAAGGTTGGGATGTGCAGAAGGACTCAAGGCCATGGGTCTGCGTAGACCTGTCCATATGTGATCAGGTGTGCTAGGAAGAAGCCCTGACTGGCCTCCACTAGGAGCGCTGGGAATGTCTGAAGGAAAGAGCACAGGCATTTACCTGGTTGTTGAGGATGGATGGGCATGACTGCTCTTGGGTAAGTGGTTGAGTTTGTGCTGATGTCTGTCCCATCACCTCCTAGGGGTCACGTCAGCCAGCAGCCTCCTCCAAGGCCTCAGCTTCAGCTTGCAGGATATCAGCAGCAAGACCTCTGGTCTCCCAGCAAATCCCTCCCCAGGACCATCCCCACAGGTGCATATCTGCCCTCCTCTGGGCCAGGCAGGTGTGGGGAAGAGACCTCCTCAGCTTGGTTGGTTTTGGTAGGGAGTCTGGATCAAGGACAGACAGCCTCTGACTTCCCAGCGGGGAGCTACCAAAGGTTAAGGCTCCGTCACTTATTGCTGTGTGACACTGGACAAGTTTCTTGTCCTCTCTGTATCTTTATTTCCTTGCCTATAAAGTGAGGATAATAGTCCCTCCCTCACAGAGTTGTTTTAAGGATACAGTAAGATAATATATGGAAAGTGCCTGGAAGAGTACCTTGCATTTGCTGGGCACTCAATACATGGCAGCCTTTAATAACATGCTGTAGGCCCTCCACATTTGAACGTGGCTGTTGGGCAACACCTTCTGATCACCTGGGTTTGTGCGTCCCACAGGCCACCAGTGTGAAGTTGCCCACCCCCATACAGAGCCTGGGTGCCATCACTACGGGCACCAGCACCATTGTCCGTACCATTCCTGTGGCCACCACTCTCTCCTCCTTGGGTGCCACTCCTGGTGGGAAGCCCACAGCCATCCACCAGCTGCTGACCAATGGGGGCCTCGCCAAGCTGGCAAGCAGCCTTCCTGGCCTGGCTCAGATCTCTAACCAAGCATCAGGTGAGTCATACTTGAGAGTCATGGGGACTCCCGGATACAGGATCTTCCCCTAGAACTTTTCCCATCTCACATGGGCAAGGTATGCTGTTGGACCCGACCTGGGTCTTGGCATTGACTTTCAGTAATTCAGCTTGTGGGGGTCCATCCCCTAGAGAGGTTGAAAGAACATGGGCTGTTTCCTTTTGGCCTTTCAGAATGACTGATAGGGCGTAGATGACCCAGCTGGGGAGGAGGCCAAAGAGGGGGGCGGAGGGAGGTGTGTTAGGTGGGAAAGAAACTCCCAAGAAAGGAAAGTGGGGATGTGACAAAAAACCTCTCTTGCTCCCTCTCTTTCTCTCTGTCAGGCTTGAAGGTCCCCACCACCATTACTCTGACCCTACGTGGGCAACCAAGCCGAATCACCACACTGAGCCCCATGGGCCCAGGAGCAGCTCCGCCCGAGGAGTCCACCTCCCAGGTGCTGCCCTCCAACTCACAGGTGAGCCAGGGAAGATGAGGACACAGGCTCCAGCACTGGGAAGTTTTGGTGCACTGGGTTTGTAGGCATAACAGATTCAAATCCAGACTTGGGGTTTGTAGTTTTGGAACTGTTAGCAAGTCATGGACCTCTTTGAGCTTTTTTTGTCACACTCCCTGGGCTGTTGTGAGGATTAACTATGTAAAGTGTTCTTATGTGTCGCAGTGCCTGGTGTTTGATGTGTTTGTTTACTTTCCCTCTCCATCCCTTGTCTCCCCCCTTCGCAGCGTCACCATGCAGAGGCTGTGGCAGAGGCTCTCCAGCATTGAGCCCTTCCACATCTTGGCACTCATCGCCATCTTTTGGGGGCACAACTAGGTTTTTGATAGCTCTTACTCAGGAGTCACCTTCAGTTCCTCTCAGCTGATCTGATTTCCTTTATGATCTTTCAAAGTGAAATGTTTCTAATCTTGGATAGTGATGTGAGAGCCACACAAAGATCAGAGATTAAGGAAAACAGCCATTTGTGTCCAGTATGGAGTGTGCTTTCCTTCAGTACCCACTGCTTCAGCCGAGGCCTTCCATACAGGAAAGGTGCTGTGCCGGCCACCGTGGCGCAAGGCCGGCCCTGGTGCTGGCATTCCCACCACCAACTCTACCGGGGAATGCAGGGGCTGGACATGATTGGCAGGGGACAGTTCCTGCCTGGGCCAGAAGCTCCTCTGCACAGAGGTTGTTTCCTGGCACCCATTGGGGTCATAGCCACTCCCCTTGCCATTTTGCAGAGAGGTGGAGGTGTTCTCATTTTTTTATTCTGTTCATTATTTTTTTCAATTACAAAAGTGATTGTGCTTATTTTCAATAATATAAACATTACAGAAATAATGTAATTTAGTACAAATTTCCCATGCTACCACTCCCAGAGATGAGAAGCACTGATAGAGGCTTGACAATGCATCCTTCTAGATTTTTCTTATTTTGTCTTTTGACAAAAATGGGATTACAAAATATGGATTTTTGTAACTAGCCTTTGTTTAGAAAATATGTTGTGGCATGTTTCTCTGTTGGTTACAGAGAGACCTACTGCCTCAAGGGACAGTATAAGAAGCGGGTTTCCCCCCCTCCTGATGGATAGTGAGTTAGGTTATGTTTTGTTTTCTGATATCGTAAATAATGGGACAGTGGACACCCTTGTCATGATTTTTGTTTACCTCTGGGAGATTCCTACAGGCTGGAGACCAGTAGGTAGAGGGTATATGCATCTACCACCTGGAAGCTGCTAATTGTCCTTCAAAATGTTTTGCTGATTTACTGTTCAAGCCATAGTGATGAGAATGTCTGTTTGTCTACACCATTGCCAATTGTGAAAATCAGTATTTTTAATTTTATTGATTTGATGAGTGAAAAGTGAAATTGTTTTAATGTGCATTTTCCTGATTATTTATGAGGTTGTATGTCTTTTATGAATTGCCTGTTATGTTCAGCACCTGTTTATTTTATAGAAGGTTTATATAGTCAAGTCACATATATTTTATTCCAGTCAGTTGCTTTTTTTTCTTTCCATTGAAGTATTAAGTGTATGTCTTTTAACTTTAGTTTCTGTATCTTTTTTATACAGACATTAAAATTTTTTATACAGTGAAATCATCAAGTCTTTTTCTGTATGCCCTTCCCACCACAAGAGTATAATCTTTTTGCATGTTCTTTTTTTATATTTTATTTTTAAAATTGTGGTAAAATATACATACATACAATTTACTGTTTTTGCCCTTTTAGGCTTACAATTCGGTGGAATAAAGCACACTCATATTGTTATGCAGCCTTCGCCACCACCCATCTGTAGAACCCTCCCTTCCTCCTGTATTGAAACTGTGCTTTCTTAAAGTGCTTTTGTTTGTTTACCTTTAGCTTTTCAGTCCACTTGGAATTCATTCTCATGTGCCAAGTGAAATGAGGATCTGACTGTCGAGCCCACCCTCCTTCACTTGCCGTCGCTGCTCTCACACTCTGGCTTACTGTGCACACAGTCAGGTGTTTCAGAGGGAAAGCACTTTTCTGGTTTGCTTTTATCTCACTTAGGGTTTTGACTTCTGTGTTAATGAGTGAGACTGGCCTGTGGTTTTCGTTCAGTCACCCCTCCTTTTGTGTGTGTGTGTGTGTCTGTGTGTGTATGTACTTTCCTTGTCCAGTTGTATAAAAGGGGTAATTCTATCCTTATAGAACGAGATGGGAAGTATTTTATGTTTTCCTCATATTCTGAAACATTTATATAGCACAGAAATGACCCATTCCTTGACGGTTTGATGGAAATGACCTGTAAGCCGTAGGGACCTGTTTTCAGGCTGTTGTGACCTTGCTGATGTGCACTGATGCACAGCTAGAACCAGGTCCCCACCACATGGCGCCCTGCTCTCTGTTCAGTGGTCCTTTGGGCCTGCTGTGGCCTGGGCAAGCTGGTTAGTGCAGAGAAGAGACTAGAGGGCATCGAGAATCCTCCTTCATAGCTCAATGGAAGCACAAAATAAAGATAACATCTGACTTCTCCCTGAGGGAATTAATTTGAGAGCTTGGTTTTTATCCTAGTAAAATAGGTGTGTAATTACTAGGAGGGTTCTGGTGGTGGTTCTTTTCTTACAGACAGAGGAGGTATTATTAGATTAAGACTTGCTGACTGGAAACCTTCTCTAAGAGTTACCTTATGGTGTTCAGACTGCCAGACAGTGTGATACCATGGAAAGCAGTGGGCTATGGTCAGGCCCTCTGTCTTCAGCAAGCTGTGTCATTTCAGATAAATCACCCAACCTCTCTGGGCTTTGGTTTTCTCACCTAGTTTCGTGAGTCGGCAATTTCTGTGGTGGTGGGATTAGTAGGAACTGTCTCAGAACCTCCTCAGGCTTTGGGAGATGAATTTTTAAAGATTGAGAAACAAACCTCCCGTTTATGACATTTATACAACATTTGGAAATTTGAACACTGACTGGATAATTGTTAATTACTAAGGAATTATTAACCTTTTTACATGTGATAATGGTGTTTAAAAGTTTGAAAAAATAATCCCTTTCTATTTTGGGATTACATATTGCAATATTTATGGACAGAATGAATTTAAAAATACAACAATTGTGAATACCGACTAGACATCTCTTGAGGTCTGGGCAAGCACTTAATTAACCTGTTTTGTTTCTGGCACTGATGGGTATTTGCTGTGTGTTTCCTTTATGGAGCTGAACTATTATGTCCTCTTTACAGCGGAAAGGCTGAGGAGGAAGTGGGGGCAGAGACTGCTTTGCCTGTGTCAGGGTCCTGAGAACAGATCCTTGCCTTTGGTCACCTATAGCAGCCCCTGGGGAGTAGGCTCATTGTCAGGTGTAACCCTAACCAGGACAGAGTAAGCGCCTGTGCACAGCCTGCCTTTGGGTGGGGTAAGCACATGGGAGGAGCACCTTTTGAGTTTTGACTGTCAGACCGTCTTCTTGCCTCCTGTCCTGGGCACTCTGTCCTCCCCTTTGCACTGCCTTCTCACAGACCTCAGGAGTTTTCCAAAGCTGAAGTCTAGAGATGTGAGGGAACCCCAGCCTTGCTTCTTCCTGAGCTGCAGGGCTCAACAATTCAGGGCACCCTCCACAACCCCTAAAAAATGGATAGACCTAAAGAATGACATCATCGCACAAGTATGGAAAACCTCCCTTCAACAATGTCACCCTTAAACATTCACCTGGTTCCTTCTACATTTTTCCACTTTCCTCATGTATAATAAGAGCTTACCTTTGTAGTTAAACAGATGCTGTCATCTTACAGATGAGGAAAAGGAAGCTCAGAAGCCAGCTTCTAGAACACACATCCTTGCGCGCCCAGCTTTTTCCCTATTGAGAATTACTTTGGTATAAATCTCAGGAGTGGGAAGAGGGGCCAGAGGATCTAGATGTGTTAACCTGGCAAAGTTCTGACCCTTGTTCGCTACCTCTCCTGCCATAGCGCCTGCCTCCAGCTCCCTGAAGATGCCATGTGATGGCCTTCCTTTACCAGATTGGCGATGGCTGCCGCAGTGAGCCCTGGGTACATATGCTGTCCTGCTGAGCTGTCCACTTGTCTGAAGACATCTTTAAGACACTCATTTTTGTCTCCCTGCCTACTGTCTTCGGGGTTGGGCCTCTGGTCTTGTGAAACTGTTAGGCTAAGTGACATGGTACCAGCAAGGGGAGCATTATCCTCCAGCATCTACAGGTCTGGTTCCCAGAATTCCCAGGCTCCCCAGAAGATTTGGCTGTTAATGGGTTACTAGCACTAGCTGTGACTTGCTGGGTAGCAATGTTGGAACTCTCATTGCATTTCTTAAAGGAGCTCCTTTTGGAAGTGTGTGGTGCCCCTATGCCAAGTTTGGAGGAAACATCCACATGATCCAGGGCTGCTGGGGTTCAGATTGAGATCTTTTTGCTGAGGACCAAGGTCATCCTGGCCTACCAGTCCACTGGTCAGTATTAAAAGGGCTTGTTTTGGACATTGCCGCTGCCTTCATCGACTAGCATGAAAGAGTGCTCTTCATGCAGCTTCCTCTTAAGAACCACATCGGAGTAGCCTGCTGAGACTGAGAATTCCTCATTTCAAGTCCCTGAGAGAGGACTGACCGGGCTGTCATCTCTCAGTCCCTTTGGCCACTGTACATGTGACGAGCAGCAGTTGCTAGGAGATGAACACTGGACCCCCCCCCCGCCCCTTTTTTTCCATCACGATTGGCAGAAAGCCTGCTGGTCCAGGAGGGTTGAAGAAGAACAATGGAACAACAGATGAAGTAGCTTCAAGGATGTATCAGTAAGTCCTGCAGTGAAATGGTTTGGGTTTGAGGCGTTGTGTCTAGTACCTAAGGAACTGCTCTTCCACTGGAGATGAGAAGAATTTGCAAGGTCAGGGGGATGCAACCCTCACCCCTAAAATCTCTCCCTCCAGTGCTTGGAGGTGAAACGGGAAACCAGCTAAGTTAACATCTGAGCCGTTCCCGGAAACTTAAGCATCAAGGTGACGAAGGCCACACTTCGTTGTTTCTGTTTCTGTCCTATGCGACTTATCTGCTTGCTTAGAAGTGGGAAAGTCGTTGGCACCGACACTGCTGCACAGGCTCTTGGTGCCATCCTGAGCCCGGGAGGTGGAGGTTCCTGAAGAAGTAATCACTGACGCTGGAGCTTGGAGTCCCTCCTTCCATCCTCACCATGCTTGTGTGCAAAGGTAGTTTTAGATTTGGCTTAGAGCCCATCATCCACAGCAGCCTCCCTTCCCTTCCGTACTCTACAGTGTTTGCAACTGTGGTGATGAGTCAGGCAACCCAATGGACTCAGTTCAGTATCTGTAGGCGGGAGGGTCCATGGCATGCCACGGCCGGAATGTGGTCCAGGGTCCCGACCCATGTGCAGTGTATATCCAAACCAGGCCACCTGCTTTCAGTTCAGGAGCCTTACCTTCCAGTCTGAGTGGCAGCCAGGAGGGGTGCCCAGTGTGCAGGAGTCTCAGATGAGATGGACCTGGGGATGTGGGTGGTAAGAACTGAGAGGGCATCTCACACATACCCTTCCCCTCTGACTGTTGCAGAGCTGGTTTCAGTGGTGATTCACAGAATTATGCCGTATTTTTTTTTTCAGATTTATATTTTATTATTTAATCTTTATTGTACTTTTTTTCTATTACCATTTAGCCCCCTTATACTCCTCATCCCCCTACACTGTATTCTTGCATTAGCTGGTGGGTAAACTGCTTTCTGAAATTCAGAAGGCAGTCAGTAAGTTTGAAGAAGATATGAAGTCTGAAAGAGGCATCGGTGGATCAGGGATCGATAACTTTACAGGTAGAATAATAACATACCAACAGGACCTGAGGAAGGGAGGACTGTGAAGCTTTTAGGGTCATTTGGGACAGGCAGAGGGCCCTGAACAGCCACTCCTAACTCAGGAGTGCAGCCTAGACAGCACTGGCCGGGCTGCTCCTGAAAGATGCTGGCTCAGTGTGCGCTGGAGCCAGCGGAACAACTAATGCATCTTCCTGCTTTCGTGTACATCCTAGTGTACTTCCCATGGATGACTTCCTGAAGCTTGAGTTGTACACCCTGAAGAATGCCACACTGAAGAAGGAGAACTGTGAGAATATGGATTCCTCACCTCGGAGGACAGGCTAAAGGGGGAAGTCATTGAAGTCTGTAGAATCATGTTGCCCAATTTCACCTGTCCCCTCCAACCACACTGAAGTGCAAAAGGAAGCTTTCCTCTATCTATCGCATAGCAGACCTGGAGTCTAACCTCAGAAGGGGATACTACTGGCCAAAATGTTGAAGGATAAAGAAGGCTTTAGTTAAATTCTTGGACGACAGATACACGTTGATGCCTTCTGAGAGATGTCCTCATGCTTTGAGAAGATGGAGGAAGACCTCTCGGTTCTTGGCCCAACCACAAGAACAGTCCTGGGCTGGGTGGGTTATAGACTGAGCTGCTGTGACGGTTGTGTTTTTACGTTAACAAAAACAATTTAAAAATAAAAGGAACTTTGCATCACCCCAACTTATTTTCAGCTGACTTTTCATATTTATTTTGGTAACCACCCAGTGAAGTGGCTGAAAAAATAAAAGCTGAGATACTGTGGTGATTCCTGTGTTCATCGCTGATGCCAGTGCCATGAGGTAGGTACTGTAATTCCCTTTTCACAGGTGAGGGCACTGAGGTACAGAGATACCACACCATAGGAAGTGGCAGAAACAAGGTTAGAACCCAGGCAGCCTGATGCCAGCATCTGTTGTTCTACCCTGCACTTGCTGAGGTTCTGAGGTGGGAGACCAGAAGTGGAGATTAACCCAGGAGGTGAAAAGATGGTGGCTTGGCCTTCATATGACCCTTTTCAGTTTGTGTCCCATCTGGCCTACGGTAATTGCTGCTGCCATGGTGGGACTCGCCTGAGTCAGTGAGTAGGGTCCTGAGAAATTGAAATCACATTACATATCCTGTATCTCCAACCCCTCTGATAAATAAAGAAGTGAATGAATGAATTCCAGCCTCCAGATTATTTTTGAACTATTCAAGAGGACCTTCCCTCCTATCCTTAAATTCCAGGCCCCTATGCTTCATGCTGGAACCCTCTGTGGGTCGAAACCATAGTTGTGATAGACTGCTTGGAGTATCCTGTACAGGTGGGCTCACTTACCATCATCTGTAGTGGAGACTTGACCTGCTCTTTCCTTTCCAACTACTCTCACTGACTTGGGGGGAGTCCGATGAAGTGAGAGATAAGAATTAGATGGTTCAGATGATAGCTGTCTTAACTTTCAGGAGTATACAGGGCCGTGGCAAATTGTAATGCAGAAAAATCTTTGGTACCTTGTTAGCCCTCTTTTTAAAGCATGTTAGGATTGGTGGTTGCAGGAAGCAGAAACCATTCCCCACCCAAATTACTGTATTTTGCCATGTATCATGTGCCCTGTGCCCACATTTTTGAGGAAAAAATAAGGATGCACATTATACATAGGTAGTACCTGAAATACCTTGTATCTGTTCTTGTGTTTTGTAATTATTTGTTACATGAAATTTCTTGTACCACAATATGTTCAAAAATGCTAAAATTCCTTTATAATACCAAAAAAGTGCCTAAATATAAATAATTGATTAAAAAAAGATATTTTTCCTGAAAGTTTGGGGCCAAAATGTGGGTGTGCACTGTACACGGGAACATGTTATACATGACAAAATACGGTAGTTCATAAAGGGAGTTCTCTCCCAATAGGTGCTCTCACAGACGGGACCTGACGGTGTCTGCTACTTGCCTCATGACCTCAACTGACTAGGAGCCAGCTCTGGGCCTGTTACAGGACTGTTCAGCCTCAGCGCCCTTTGTGGATGGCGGGTCTCTGTCTACCAGTTCAGATTTTGCACCCAGTGACCCTGATTGCCTCAGCCCAGTTATGGTTGGTTCTTGCTGATTCTTTTCCGTCAACTTGCTCTTGACGCTTGTTCTTGGAGAGTGGTGTTGAAATTCCTGACACTAATTGTGGGATTGTCTGTGTTTCCCTTTAGTTTTGTCAACTTTTGTGTCACATATTTTGCAGTTCTGTCATCTTGTGCATAGACATTTAGGATCCCTGTGTTTTTTTGGTGGATTGTCATTATGTAATGTCTCTCTTTACCTGCTAATTTTCTTGGCCCCGAAATTTACTTCATCTGACATTCTGATGTCAATCTCTGTCATTTACTTGGTGTTTTTAGACTGTCTCCACTTAATGTAATTACATAGGGTGGAGCAAAGATAGGTTTACAGTTGTGAGTGCACAAAACATGTTCTTGCATTATTATTTAATAATTACTGTAGTATTTTCCATATGAATAACTGAACAACCTACTTTTGTCCCACCCTGTAGATACGTTAGGGCTTAAAGCAGCCATTTTAGTTTTTGTTTTCTCTTTCTCTTTGTGCTTTTTCCTGCCTTCAGTAGGTTGCTTGAACTTGTTTTTTTTAGAATGCCATTTTGATTTATCTGTAGTATTTTTAAGTGTGCCTTTGTATGGATAGTTTTTAGTGGTGGCTGTAGGTGTTGGATTACGAATACACAAAACTTACCATAGTCTACTGGTACCAACGTGTACTAGTTTGAAGTGTAGAAACCAAACCTCTCTTTATATTCCTTTACCTTCCCCTGTTACTAATATAATTGTCTGTGTGTTGAGGAACACGTTAGAGTTACCAGTTTTGTTTCAAATGTTAATCTAGAAAGCTGAAGAGAAGGAAAGTCTATTGTGTTTACCCATGTTTTTATTTTCTTTTTATATTTTATTGATTATGCTATTACAGTTGTCTCATTTTTTCCCCCCTTATTCCCCTCTGCCCTGCACCCCCACCCCCTTAGCTCATGACCATGGGTTGTACATATAAGTTCTTTGACTTCTGCATTGCCTATACTATTCTTAACCTCCCCTTGTCTATTTTGTACCTACCATTTATACTTCTTATTCCCTGTACCTTTCCCCCTCTCTCCCCACTCTCCCCACTGATAACCCTCCATGTGATCTCCATTTCTGTGATTCTCTTCCTGTTCTAGTTGTTTGCTCAGTTTTTTTTTTTTTAGGTTCTGTTGATAGTTGTGACTTTGTTATCATTTTACTGTTCATAGGTTTGTTTTTTTTTAAAAAATTATTTATTTATTTTTAGAGAGAGGGGAAGGGAAAGAGAAAGGGAGAGAAGCATTAATGTGTGGTTGCTTCTCATGTGCCCCTTCCTGGGGACCTGGCTGGCAACCCAGGCATGTGCCCTGCCTGGGAATCGAACCAGTGACCCTTTGGTTCGGAGTCAATCCACTGTGGCACACCAACCAGGGCAACGGTTCATAGTTTTGATGTTCTTTTTTTTAAATAGGTCCCTTTAATATTTCATATAATAAGGGCTTGGTGGTGATGAACTCCTTTAATTTGATCTTCTCTGGGAAGCACTTTATTTGCCCTTCCATTCTAAATGACAGCTTTGCTGGATAGAGTCATCTTGGGTATAGGTCCTTGCCTTTCATGACTTTGAATACTTCTTTCCAGCCCCTTCTTGTCTGTAAGGTTTCTTTTGAGAAATCAGCTGATAGCCTATGGGAACTCCTTTGTAGGTAACTGTCTCCTTTTCTCTTGCTGCTTTTAAGATTCTCTCTTTGTCTTTCATCTTGGGTAGTGTAATTATGATGTGCCTTGGTGTGTTCCTCCTTGGGTCCAACTTCTTTGGGACTCTCTGAGCTTCCTGGACTTCCTGGAAGTCTATTTCCTTTGCCAGATTGGGAAGGTTCTCCTTCATTATTTGTTCAGTAAGTCCAAAGTCTTGCTCTTCCTCTTCTCCTTTTGGCACCCCATGATTCGAATGTTGAAATGTCTAAAGTTGTCCTAGAGGTTCCTAAGCCTCTCCTCATTTTTTCGAATTCTTGTGTCTTCATTCTGTTCTGGTTGAATGTTTATTTCTTTTTTTTGTCCCAAATCATTGATTTGAGTCTAGTTTCCTTCCCTTCACTGTTCCATGTATATTTTTCTTTATTTCACTTTGCATAGCCTTCACCTTTTCTTCTATTTTGTGACCATACTCCACCATTTCTGTGAGCATCCTGATTATCAGTGTTTTGAACTCTGCATCTGCTAGGTTGGCTACCTTTTCATCGCTTAGTTGTTTTTCTGGAATTTTGATCTGTTCTTTCACGGGCCATATTGTTTGTCTCGGCACACCTATTATGTTGTAAGGGGCGGAGCCTTACTTATTCACCAGGGCAGGGCAACTCACATCATTGGGTTGTGGTGCTGTCTGTGGGGAAGGGATCAGAGAGGGAACAATGCTGCTTGTTGGACTTTGGTCCAGCTTTCAGTCACTTCCCCTGCTACTCACAAGCAAATTGGGCCCTTCTGGTGCTGATTCCCAGGTGGCTTGGTCTGTGTATGTTCTAGGACCCTGTGGTTCTCTCCAACAAACTCTCCTGTGAGACTGGGAGTTTCTCCCACTGCAACAACCCCCACAGATTTTTACAACCAGAGATTTTTGAGGCTTTCCCCACACTAGAACCCTGGGTTGCACAGTCTGTCTCACTGCCCAGTTGCTCCTCCCAGTTTATCCATACACAAATGTGGGACTGCCAGCCTCCACCTTGCCAAGCTTCCTCTCTGCCCTTGCTGTCTGTCTCCACCCCTCCTACCAGTCTGGATGAATGTTTCTTATTTAACTCCTTGGTTGTCAGTCTTCCATAGTTTGATTTTCTGACAGTTCTGGTTGTTTTTAAATTTGTTGTTGTCCTTTTGGTTGTTCAAGGAGGCAAAGTGTACCTATGCTTCTATCTTGGCCAGAAGTCTGTTCTTTATATCTTCTAACACCTTCATTTGTCTCAGGTGTGTTTGTAATTGCTCATTGAAACATTTTTATGATAACTGCTTTAAAATCCTCATTAGACAATTCTAATATCTGACATTGCAGTGTTGATAATCTGTTGATTGTTTTTTCTCATCTGAGCTCAGATTTTGATGGTTTTCTTTTTTTTAAATCCTCACTCGAGGATATGTTTATTGATTTTTTATGTTTTAGAGAGAGAAGCAGCAGGTTGGGGAGGAACATCGATATGAAAGAGAAACATTGATCGGTTGCCTCCTGTACATTCCCTGACTGGGACCCACCCACAGCCCATACCCACAACCACTTGGTGCAGGGGATGATCCCACAACCAACCAAGTCACCCAGCCAGGGCAGGTTTTGCTGTTCTTGATATCTTTTTTGAGTGGTTTTGATTGAAATCTGGACATCTTGGGTGTTACCTATGAAACTACAGACCTTATTTTAGTCTTCTGCTTTAGTAGGCCTTGTTTGAGACTTCTCTGCCAGGATAAAGGTGGAGCTGCCTTGGTACTTCTAGGTGAGATGGAAGTCTAGGGTCCCCATATGGTTTTCATTGATATTGGGGTGAGAGAGGAACTCCTCTTCACTGCTGGGTGGAGGTAAGAGTTTCAGCTCCCACCGGGCTTCTGCTAATATCAGCCTGGCTGGAATGGGAAGCGACGCCTTGTTTCTCTTCCTCACCCTGCCTCAGTTTACGTTGCAGAGGTTACTTGCCCTTGTTACTTCTGAGCAGTTTGAATGTTCTGACTTTCTACTAGGTTTTTGCTGCCAACACCCCATCTGGGGTTGGGTATGCCTTGTTACCTCCAGGCAGCAGTGGGTGTCCAGGCTAACCATATGGTCTGCAATGATACAGTGGGAATGGGGGGTGGAGGCCTCATTTCCACTCATTGGAATGAAAGCTTTGGTTCCCCACTGGTCTTCTTTGACACCAACCCCCAAATAACTAGACATTTAAAGAAACAATCACCTCATAAAAAGGCAGCACACTGGACAGCATACACCTTCTGAAGCAGAATTGTTGGAAGAGATGGACCAAGAAGTCCATACATATTCATATATGGTGAGTATATGGAAGGAGTTAATGTTAGAAATTAGATGAAACAACAATAAGAAAACTAAAAAAAGAACCAGATAGAAAAATTAGTTACTGAAAAAATAAAATTAAAACAAGATAATGATGGTATAAAAGTAGAAGAGATATGGCTAAAGAATTAGTGAGTTGGAAGGTTACAAGTAGGAACTCTACCAGAAGGCATCAAGAAAAGCCAAGAAATATGGAGACTGGAAGTAGAAATAGTACAACAGAATTAAGAGTCTTTTTTTTATTTATTTTTAGAGAGAGGGGAAGGAAGGGCAGGAGAAAGGCAGGGAAACATCTATCAGTTATCTCTTGCATGTGCCCTGTCTGGGACCGAACCCACAGCCCAGGCTGTGCCCTGCCTGGGAATTGAACCAGCAGCCTTTCACTTTGCAGGATGATGCCCAGCCAACTGAGCCACACAGGTCAGTCATTCTTGGAGAGAAAAATAAAACTAAGAAAATGATTTTAGAAGAAAATTTCTAGGAATTAAGAGAAAATAGGTTTCAAAAGGTTTACATGGACTGCCAAAAGGGAGCAATAAGGAAAGCCCACATTTGGGCATACAGTCAAAATCTTAAAGGAGCCCATGGAGAAAATTCAGACCCACCACAGAGCTTAAAGCAGAATCAAATGGACATGAGATGTCTCAAAATGAATTTTGGGTTCAAGAAGTTGCTCATTAATGTTTTTTATGTATTGAAGGAAAAAAGCAATTTAAACATGAGGGCGTGATAAAAATGTTCTCAGGTATGCAAAGCTTCAAAAGCCTCACACCCAAGACTCAAAAGTATGTAGAAGTACTTAGAAATAAATCTAGACCAAACAGCAAGAAATATAAGAAGTGAGGGTGATTAAGTACCTTTCTAAAGTTTATTGTTCAAAAAAAAAAGTCAGGCACAAAATATATCCCCATCTAGGACTCATATTTTAGGGAATATTAATGATTGGGGCTGGGGCAGTGAGGTTAAAGAAAATGGAAAGCAGGCTGAAGCTCTTGTGGAAAGACACTAAAGCTGATGGTATACGAACCTAAGGGTGGATACACTAAGAACAAAAAGATCATATGAAGTATGATTACTGTTGAATTAAATTTGTCAGAATAATGATTTAGTTCAGTGAAGCATCAATTTTTCATAATCTTAAACATTAAATAGAAGTGATGCTAGCTTATTTGATCAGTAACCCTGTAGAAGTTTAGAAAGAGCATACCCAAACAGAATAAAATGTAAGTTTGTACTGTACTTAGTGCTGATGACTCAGAGAAGACATAGCTGTTGTCAAAACTGTT
>VMDR010008040.1:0-37989 GCA_007922815.1 Macrotus californicus
TAGGCCATGAGTTTCCTCATGTAAAAGATTGCTATTATAAAGAGAATAGAGGATTAATTTAGAACGAGGAAAAAGTTTACTGTTTTAAGACTTTAGGAAATACTGGCTAAGACCTCATTCTTTCTTAATTGCTAGGACAATGAGCCATGGGTTTTATGGAACTGGTTCTGACATCACGTCAGAGAGAAAAGAAGAAACTTTTAATCCAGAAAGATCCATAGCTAAATCCCAACTAAACAACTTGCCGAATGAGTGTACACATTTCTTAACATCAACTAGAACTCAGCCTCAGTTTCTCCATTTTTAAGTGAAGATAATAATAGCTCCTCATAGAAATGTTATAATAATTAGAAATAATATATTTAATGTAACTAGCTTAATGACAAGTATATACTATACCCTGTCCCTACCTCAGAATCACAGGTTCAATCCCAGCACAACAATCATTCCTAAGTCCTTTCTGGAATGGAAATCCACTGGATCCTGACTCATCCTGGAGAAAGCATTGACCTGATTCCCTCCCCAGCCATTATTATGAGATCCTAGACCACCCACCAGGGTCGCCTGGGACTCAGGTTCCTTTGCTAAGGAACAAAAAAAAAAGTGGAAGGAAGGAAACTTATGACCTTAACTACCTCTTCCAGCTCCCGACGCCCATTATTATATAATGTTGGTGAATATCTCTTTCCACATGTGACATTTATTGGGCAGTGAAAGTTTTCCTGGTTATTTACATGGTACTTTATGGAAGTCTGGACTTCCTTTCACATCATGACATATGGTTTCTGACCAGAACTGGACTGGCTGTCTGTTCTCTGGAAGGTGAAAGCAGTGACGTCGATGGTCTGCCCAGAGAAGATACCAAGACATGAAGGCATGAAATAGGTGAAGGCAGAATCATGGTGATTTTGTACTGTCTTAGCACGACCACTTTATCTATTAGCAATGCACCGGATTAGAGTGGCCTAGTTCTTTCAGGTTTGATAATTCAGATGTTTTATAAAACATTACTTTTTTCTAAATTTTTGAAAGTCATTTTGTTCAAGTACTCGCACAGTCTGGCTCAAGTACTTTGTTTACAATTTAGACGGATATTACAGCATTTAGTAGAAGAAATGGCTATGTTTTATCTGAAAAGAATGTCAGCATTATTTGGTGTAAGACTTAATACATGTTGTGAGTATTTCATAATGTTGAATGATCATTGAAATATCAAGGACTCTAGTACTTGTATTTCCTGAATAAATGTATGCTTATGAAAAAAATACAGAATCAAGAGACAGGAACAGACCTGGGTGAAATCTAACACTTTAGCTAAGAAAGTCAATAAAAAAAAATGGGCGGTAAAGTCTGCTTACACCATGTGAATGGTCATTAACAAAGAGGGTAAGTGAGTACAAGTTGATGTTATTAGAAGGCTTTTAATAATCCAACTAGCCCTACCAGGAAGCAGACTTTTTCTTCAGGTTATCTTTTCCACTAGCACTTAATTATCTCAAACATCAGTAGGTCCTTCTCAGCAGAAATTTTACAGTGCTAAGGAAGTGAGGGTCATGGAGCAGCAAAAGTGCACATGGAATTCTAACTGTTACTCCACGTGTTGTTCTTAATTTTGAGTGAACAACTGAAATTTTCATTGACTGTCCACTTCATGAAGGACTTACTATTTGACAGCCACTGCAGGGGAACATTAGCTAAGGTTGCTGACTAAACTTTGTGACATAAAGACCCAAAATGCGATGCCTCTAATCAGAATAAAATTAGTCAAGGGCAGTTCTAGGTCGTGGGCAGGTTTGGGGGCAGAGGAGTTGAGGTATAATTTTGCATCAGGAACCTAAGATGATGATAGATCTGCCTCCCTCCATATGAAGGCTGCTTCGAGGGCCATGGGTGGGAGGTACCCATGGACCGTACCTTAACCCAGCCCACATCACTTCCTTCACCTTCCATCAGAGTAAAATCTGTCTTGCGGCCCACTTAAGTGCAAGGACAGTAGGAAGATATGGCCTGGCTCAGTGACCAGGGTGAGGATAAGCATAGCAATCAGCTAACAGGATATGCCAGGGGGCAGAGAAAGACTTGAAGGAAAGTTCAGCACAATTGTGAACACAGGCATGTAATTTATGTTATACTTGGCCCACTGCCCCCCAAGCCCACCCTGGCAGGGAGGCCTATAAACACAGGAGACTGAGAACAGAATATAAAGTGGGAGATAATTTCCAACAAAGTAGAATCAAGGAAATGCTTCATAGAGTAAATAAGAATGAGATAGACCTAATGGGACGAGTTCGATGTAGGAGATTTCACAGAGGCTCCAGAGAGCCTGTTTCCTATCTCCAACACCTGGAGCAGTACCTGGCACAATTCTCAGTGAACAGTGGTTGCACACACTGTACAGGCTGAAGGTCTACCTGACTGAGTGACGCCATCCTGTATGGAGCTAAATAATGAAGATGAATAGAAAATTAAAGCCAAACACATTGAGAATGTCTGAATGCAAACCCTCTATATTGAAGAAATGGAGGCTCAGCACATGGAACAGATTTTTTTCTAAGATGACAAAAACAAGTCAAAACATATTCTCCAATACAATATAGTGACTCTATTGCCAAACTAGACATTTAACTGTAAACAGAATTTTGAAGTTTTGTTTTTTTTTACACTTACTGTTATTTAATTGTTGTTTAATATTGTTATTTCCTCTTACTGGCAACATCCGTGTGTCGTGATTGGCCAGCCAGCATTCTAAGATCAGGTGTCTCTTTGCAATGTTTTGTGTCTAAAACAAGGAACAAATTTGAAAGCTATGGGACTGTAAAAACAATCTTAAAATTTGAAAGTAAAATATGAAGACCTATCAAAATTAACTAAATGAATAAACACCTCCCTTCACTCCCATGTAGACAAGTGGGGAAAGGACATGAACACAAGAGAAGAAATGTAATGGCCCTAAAAAAATTCAATTTCCTGGGACTCAAAAGAATACAAAGCTGAGCTTTTTTTTCCCCTTAATAAACTCTATTGATTTAAGAAAGGGAGTGATACAATCCCATGTTTGTAAAGGGTTAGGAAAGCAGGTATTCTAATAACTGTGGAGAGATGTAGCAAAGACATGTTGTTTTATTTTTCTTTGACTTAAATTTATCTGAAGAAAATGGTCATGGCTGAATAACATGTAACTTCAAAACTGTTGATATATATAATATTGCATATACTTATATGTAACATATATTATAGAAATATATCTCAGTGAAACATAATATATGAATATAATTATAGACTATGCATTATATGTAATAAAATGACAAGAACTATGCCATACATAAACACATGCAATAATGTCCCTGGTATATTTTGAATGGTCTATGAGAAACATTTCAAAAAGATGTTTCAAAGGAGCTCCAGCTCAAATGACAAAGACAGTGGGAATTTGATGCTTTAGTAAAAATGGTGCCTTGGTTGTTATCCTATTTCAGACATAACTGCATGTCAGAGCCTCGAGGACCCAGACAATTCTAAGCTCTGTGAGATAAAGCCACTTCTTCACCGACTCACTGCCCTGGTGTGATTAATGATAAGGTGAGAGAGAGCGAGAAGGTTTTGAAACAAGAATTTAACAATGCAATGTGCGAGGGAGAAAATGCTGCGAAATTACAGAGAAGGGAGTTGTATTCGATGAGAGCATGAGCTGTATATTCTCTGGGCCTCAGTTTCCTCTCTGAAACGTGAATATGACTATGTAATCTTAGGAATTTTTCAAAATTACTCTTTATTCAAGGAGTACAGAAAAGCATTCATGCAAAACAATGCACACTTTTGATTTAAATTCTCCTGTAGCAACAGTTCCAAAGGAAAACATTTTTTCAGCGTTAACATTGAATCCACAATCAGCATTGAAAAATGTTACAAGTGTAAAGTGAGACTATAAGGTAATATGTATGGTTTTTATCTGAAACCCTCGGATAGATCGAATGTGTTGTGCTCGGTGCAAGAATCAACGCGGATGCCATGTGTTCCTGCAGCAGGAGACCCCATGTGACCTTTTGGGTTTCTTAAGTGCTGACCAAATTTTGTTCAGGATCGATTGTAGCATGAAGTAAGAATTACTCTCCATACATTTAAAGCATTTTCTTACATTTATGAAAGACATATTTTTAAGAAACATTTCTTTGAGTCCTCTATTAGGCTCGATTACTTAGCTGATTATTTTTTTCCCTAAGATCTATTCACATGCCTTGAAATTCTGAGGATCGACCTCGATCACAAACAGCATGACCAACTGTCTTCAAATTTATGTCACATCCTGGGTGAGATGTTTCTTGAGTCTAAAGAACATAAGATCTGGCATCCACATGCTCAGGGAAGTTCGGTTGGATGAATTTGTGCACTGCGCTCCCTCATTTCACAAATGCGGATGGTGAGGGAAACGTGTAAACTTGAAGTCTCCTCTAGAAAACACTAGTCACCCCTTTGACCTCTTCTCTTTCAGGGAGCACTGGAACAAATCTGGCTCCTACTCACGTCTTCTCCAATGGAATCCTGTCTTTCCTGCCACCCCCTCAGGTTTGCTTCCTTCCTCTGCAGCTGAGCTCCGGATGCCCAGCATCCAGGACGTCCCTGAGACAAGACACTAAGCCTCCATGGGCAGATGAAAACCTCCGGGTGAGGGGCAAGAATGGGCTGCAACTTTCAAACCGTGTCCTAGGGCCTCGGGGTCCTGTAGGTGCTATGGCTCTGAGGACACATTTAGCCCTGAGGGTGTGGGCAAACTGGTTTCTGTTTCTGTTTCCAAAACTTGCCATGCTCTGATTGTCTCTCAAAAGTAACAGTGCACTGGACTTATGTTTTAAACTGGAAAACAATTTGGAACCTATAAAATAAGCCATGCTAAAGTTGTGTGTTAGTCATATTTAGCATGTTACGCAAATTTAAAATCTGTGTGTGCATATTTCTCAAATACATCTTATCACTTAGACTCAACACTTAGTCCATTATCTGACACGTATTTTTTTTATTTTTAAAATATTAAAAATATTTGGAGAATTAACAAATGATTGAATGAATAACTATTAGTGAGAAAAATAGCAGTAACCTAGAGGGAGGAACTTGGAAGGGCAAATCAAGAACTTCCCTCAGTTGCTTGGTAGTAGACAGAATGTTTTTGCTCAAACATTCTAGAAACATTTCCATTAGGACTGGGAAAATCCAGTGTTGTTTACGTCTGTAAAGACTAAACTAATACCCCATGAAAAGACTTTAACTTTTGTTCCATGAATGGCTGAAAGAAATGGTGAATAGATGTGCTTTTGCAAAATGTTCATTCAATCATTGTCCTGATTATTACGTAAATATTGCTAAATATTTAAATTTGCTAAATATTGGTAACCACCTGGAGTTAGGAAGAGATGAAAGTTATGCATCCCTCTCCTAACAATTTAATAACAATGCAGTGTGCAAAAACAGAAACAAACTTTAGACCAAATTCTTCTGGATGTTCACTCCAAGGTTAATGTATCAATAATTTGAAAGAGTGTTAAACCATCTCTCTCTCTCTCTCTCTCTCTGGTCAGATGAGGCAATAGAGGCCTCTAGCATGTGGAATGGCCAAGGTAGCTCTAGATGTAGATGTTCTGAAGGTGACTGGCCAAATCATGTGGCTGGTTTGCTAGATTTTATCCATCACTTCTGCAAGGGCACTGTGGCTCATGAAGCCTTTCCAATCAGCCTTCAATGTTGAACCCATGAGAAATTATTTCTAACTCTGTTACACTAAATAACGGGTCCTCTTACAGAAGTTGATCACGATGTCTGAGGCACTTGTAAATAGCTACTTTGTGCTCTTGGTTTGGGAGCCAGTGCATCTAAAGCAATTTAGCTGGCACTAGGTATCGATTAAAGTTAATTTGTATAGACATTATATATATATATATATATATATATATATATTACATTGTTTATACTGAAGTGTTTTAAACTACATTGTCACAAAAATGATATAATGTGTAAAATTTTAGGTTAGCTGTAAAGAGCTCAAACTGAATCAAAACCTGAATTACATTTAGTCGTAATCTAGTTACCATTCATTTGTTCATTCATCCGATAGACATCAATTATGTGCCAATACAAAGACTAATGACTCCATTGTAGTGACTCATTAGTTCTTTGACATACATGTTAAGCATAGTGTCTTTTCAATCCACAATTCAGTGTCCTGATAAACACATTTTCATGGAAAAATTTAAAAAGAATATAGATTTTTAATTCAAATACCTAGGTCTCAGGGGCCCAAGAAAACTTTCCTGGTCTCTAAGCAAAGTCAAGTTATCACTACCTACTGGTTGCACTATACAGATTTGGAGAACACAAACTTGCCATTCATGTCTTGGACTTCTAAAATTAAGCCTATTGTATGAGGGAAAAATCATGGTGGGGGAGGTCTAACTTGTCAGGTCTCAGTTGTCCATGGGTTTCTCACATTCCTGAGCATCGTCCGAGCAAAGACATAAACAGCAATTTTGTACCAGGCAATCATTACTAGGATATTTGTATAAAAAACAGCCTTGGAAGAGAGATAGTGATTCCATCTGAGTGGATTTGTTTACTGGCCAGGGTAATAAAGAGAATGTCTTTTTCTATGGCAAAGATTGAGAAACTTTCTAGTAGCCATCTTCTATAAAACTGGGATTTCCTCAGGCTTTCTTTTGGGGAACACTTGCTACTGCATAACCATTGAGCTGCAAAACCCATGATCTTGTTTCCTTGTGGGAGCTGGAAGTCAGGAAGCCAGTGCAAAGATATTTCTCTGGCTACTGATATTATTGAGAGTAATGTACAGGGTCTGGCAGAAGTAACACCTGCTTGAGTGTAGTTGGTAGAATAATAATATGGGAGTAATAACTTATAGCTTTAATTAGAACATTTCATCTGAAATGTCATAGGGTGTGCCCGAGTGTGATGTTGTTATGTTATAGAATTATATGCTTATGATTTTGTAATAAAAAGGGGGCATTATTTGTGCCAGACTGTATTTATCTTTTGTCTCTGACCTAGGAGTTTTGTGTCTTCTGGAAGTTTAGATGAAACTGTAGCAGGGTAACTTGTTAGTTTGCAAGTAGAGAAAAATTTCAGACCCTTCATAGTTCTTGACAGATGCTCCAGGCCAATTACCCCAAACATGGGAAAGAATAGAGACCATACACAGTGCTGTTTCTTAGGGAAGTACATATGTTCCATGGCAGAGGAAAATATTGTTTGAATTATGCCCCCTAAAAAAGACATGTTGAATTCCTAATGCCAATACCTCAGAATATGACCTTATTTGGAAGTAGCATATAATCAGTTAAGATCAGGTCACACTGGAGTAGAGTTGCCTCCCCATTCAACATGACTGGTGCCTTCATAGGAAGACAATTGTGGGGAGATAGAGACCACAGGGAGAACACCATGTGACAATGAAGGCAGGGATTGGAGCAATGTGACTGCAAGCCAAGGGACACCAAAGATTGCTGGCAAATCAAAAAGGAAGAGTAAGGGATTTTTCTACAGATTTGAGGGGGCATGACCTGCTGACTGCTTGATTTCAAACTTCTAGCCCCCAGAACTGTGCGACAATACACTTTTGTTTTTTAAAGGCCATCTACTTTGAAGTATTTTGTTATGGCAGCTTTAAGAAACATGCAGAGTTTTCCAAGAGAACAAAGCTAGCAGCTATCTTGCAACCATGAAGAGACAAACCCTGAGAGCCAAGTAGACATAAGAGGAAAAAGGAAACAGAGAGTTTTGACGGAGTCCTGACCCTCCAAGCCCAGCATCCTCTCAACTTCTAGGTTTGTTGTATGAAATGATACACTTCCTTATTGGACAAGCCAGTAAGAAGAAAATTTTTTTCTGACACTTTCATTAAGAAAACACACACTTGTACAGATATTTATGTGTTACAATATGTGTAAGTATATTGATTACACCCACAAGTCCTGGCCCTTTATTTACTCACTATGCATCATTGCCTATTATCTATGTCTTTTTCTGTTTTATACAAGAAGCTGAAGAAAAGTTGTTTTCCAACTAACTTGAATTCCTTTGAAGATCAGTGTCAGGCTTTTATTATAAAAATGCAGAGCTGTGAATATGGTGATACTCTATAAATACTGATTCAGTCTTAGCACCTACCACTCTGCTTTGTAATTATTCATTAAATTCTGGTGTCCCTCTGTCTGCTCTTGGAATCAGGGAATATGTATTCATGCTCTATTAATAGTGTTAAGCTCCTAGCCTTGAAGAATGCAATGCACATTAAATGAATGAAGAATGGTTACAGTTCTTTTTAAAAATCTTGAGACACCTTGAAAGAGCTCTCCTCCAATATTTTCAATCTCTAGTCTTCTTCCTTCAGGCTGTCACTCATGATGACACAGAAACAACAATCACATGCTCCACTTACTGCTTCAATCTTATGCCTCAAAATTGCCAGGTAGACTCAGAATTGGAATACGGAGCAGAAGTTCTCCCTCTGCTACTATTAATAGCATTCATGGTAATACATTGAAATTTTACCATGGGGAAGAAACTATTTTCTGCTCTGAGTCTGATGATGGCTCAGTTATGATATACTAGTGATAAGCCTTCTTATGCCCTTTAGGGTGCCATTGGTTTTGTGGTATCTTATAATAAAGCATACCTTGTGGTCTAGACAGACCACTTAGAACTTCCTACTTTTCTCATTTCTCCTTGTTCCCATAATTGTCTGTTATTCTAGTCTCCCTGGGACTTTTCTGGTTTCATCACAGGAAGTCTCATGTCTCAGGAAAACCAATAGACACAGGCACACTGAGACTGATGAAATTCTTAATTACTCTACTTTCTTTTGTTTGCGAGATACACAAAACAATTGAGGGTGACATTTATTTTTGTCTGGCACATGGTTGGCATAAAGTTTGAATAAGTGGAGAAATTTCTCACTGAATAAGCCATCACAACATGGAAGAGCTTTGGGATGAGAAAGACGAGGATTAAAATCTCAGCTCACTCGTGCATTATTGTGGGCCCTGAATCTTCACCCTGTAAGTCTTAGTTCCATCATGAGCAAAAGGGTGGATGAGAGGGGTGGTAAGAGCCATATAATTGACTTGGGATAGAAATAAGACTAAACCATCAGTCCTCCAGGGGTCTTTAAAATTCTTGCATGAAGAGGCTGTGCATGTGTTGCGTATGGAAAACCCGGTGTCTTTGTCAGCTCAGGCTGCTATAACAAAAATATTACAGACTGGAAGCTTAAACAACAATCATTTCTCACACTTCTGCAGACTGAGGAATCCAAGATCAAGATGCCAGTCAATATGTTTTCTGGTGAAGACCCTTTTTCTGGTTGTAAATAGCTGTCTTCTTGCTGTAACCTCACTTGGTGGGGAGACTAATAATCTCTCTATTATCTGTACTTCTAAGGGCACTAAATTCACTTATGGTGTTACTGTAGGTAGTTAGCTAATTATTAATAAGAAAGAGAGCAAAGGGAGTTAGACATTGAGCTCAATAAATTAGGGAGCATGAGCTTGTTTGCTTCACCAGGAAGCTACAGCTTCACACCCCAGGGGACCACAGCATTGCTCTGCAAGGGAGTTAACATTCCTCCCTTCCCCCCTATGAGGTTGGATTATTGGGGGGAGGGACATAGGGGAAAGTGCTTGGCCACAGAGGCCTGCCAGTCTAACCAGGGAATGTACCCATTCAAAAGCCCACAAAAGCTTGGGAAATTTTTTGGTTATTTGGAAAAAGCATACGGTCGATCTCAAACCTAAGCTAATACAATCCCAGAAGAACAATGAGCTCTCTCTTTCTCTCTCTTTCTTTTTCTTTCTATTTCAGTGACCTTCACTCTCCCTTTCCTTAGTGTGCTCTCTCACCAGAAACACGTGACTATGTGACCAAACAGCTACTGGGGACTGCAGCAGATGGCACAGGCTCCAAAGGCCTAATCTTCAATATGACACAGGATCTCTGGACATTGACTCCTATTTCTGGCCCTGATTTTCCATGGAGGGACAGAGACGGGACATTGGAGGAGTGTCTTTTTGATCTGACTTCTCAAATAAATCTTACCACCACACCTCATCCTCTTCTGTGGGTCCTTGATAATGTTTTTTCTCACAACACCACAAGACCCCCACTTCCACAGACAACAGTGGGATCTCTACCTATATGACCTAATCATCCACTGTCCAAAGGCCCCACTTTCAAATGCCATCTCCTTGAGGTTTAGTGCTTTAACATAGAAACTGGGGGACACAAACATTCAGTCTATTGCACTCAGTAGCTGAAACATAATAGGTGCCCAGTGAATGTTTGTATGATTAATAACATAGATGTATATGCAAAATGCCCAAAGCATAGTAGATGTTTGCAAATAGCATTTACTGTTAATGTTGTTATTATTATCATTAAAATGAATGAAAAGAAAAACACAAGCCAATGTAATTAAGCTTGGGAGAGATGAACCCGAGGTAAATAAATTATGTTCTGGTTATGGGGTGGAAGCTCTGAACTCCTAACTATAATACAAAGCACTCTATGTTCACTTTCAATTAGAGCAGAGAGTTCCATGTGTTCAATGGGACAAATTAGAGTTAATGGGAAAAGTACTGAGTAAGAACACAGACAGTGGAATAAACACACTGGAAATGTAGAAGGGTCGTAAGTCCTGAGTTCCCATTGATCACAGTTATGTTAATACATGTTGAGTGGCCTCTCAAGAGGTTATTTGTGTTTGTTTTTGAACCCTCTCTGGACTCCTTTTGCTTACTTTTAAAACTTGAGTACTTATTCTCACTTTATTATTTTTATCACTATTAATAGAAACCAAACTTTTCAGACATTGCCTTTCCCTGCCACAGAGGTCTTTCCTTGTCATTAACGGTTGCCCAATGTTAACTTCTCTAAGTGTGTAAGTGTGTGCTCCTTCTAAAAGCAGCCTTTGCAAGTCCGAATTGATCACTCCGGAAGTTTACATAGCAAGACAAAGCAAAAGAAAACCTCAGACCACAAATTAAGCCAGTTTGGAAAAAAATCAAATCAAAACAAAACACCTTCCTTGTTAATGAGCAAACTTCCTGTTGCTATTGCCCAGTCAGTTTTTGGTTCTCCAATGAGTAACAGGGAGGTCTACTGAGTGAACAGGGCCCGGAGTTCCCTGGAATTTGCTCTCAATAGCTCAACTGTGTGGAAGTGGGGATACTACAGAAACCGTGACAAAAGGTCTAGGTCAGTGGAAACCACCCCGCTCTGGGTATGAGGTGAGAAGTGGTCACGGATGCAGTTCTTGGGAAATCCTGATTCTCCTGAAATATTTCATTACTGTGGTCAGTGGTCCCTGTGCTTGCTGCACTCTTGGCCAAACTTTCTCATGGATAAAAACAAAGACAGAAATCTACTGCCATGAAAGCCTAGGTAATAGACAGTATTCCAGTTTCCCCAAAAGCAGTGATTTCTTGACTTTCCATTGACCATTCTCTTGTGCACTGACCATATTTTAATTTTTAGATATTTTTCAATGACCATTCACATTCAATATTATTTTGTACTGGTTTCAGGTGAACAACATAGTGGTTATACAATCACAGTTCACAAAGTGTTTTCCCTCATATCTCCAGTGCCCACCTGGCACCATACACAGTTATTACGACATTATTGACTGTATTCCCTGTGCTATACTTTACATCCCTGTGACTGTTTTGTAACTACCAATCTGTGCTTCTAATCCCTTCACCTTTTTTACTCATCCCCCAACCTGACCGCCCCTCTGGCAGGCATTTTTTTGTTCTGTGTACCTATGAGCCTCTTTCTGTTGGGTTTGTTCATTTATATTGTTCACATATATTCATTCGACATTATGCATATATGGGACTCAGAGCTGAGACACAATGGGCAGGAACATCAGACATGAGTTTTGCTTCCTAAAGCTTATATAGTGAAGTAGATCCTGATCAAATCATCATCAAGCCAAGTGTAAAAGAACCAATGGGACAAAGATTACAAAGAAAAGTACACTGTTCCTGAAGAGCTTTTACAAGTGCGGTCTGACCTGGCTCAGAGTTTAAAAGAGATTCCCAGGCCAAGAGCAGATTGAGCTGAGCCCATAAACATGAATGAAAATGCAGGAAATATAAAGGAGACGTGGGAGACTTCTGGCCCAAAGAAATAGCATTTGGAAAGGAGTAAGGAGTGGGAGAGAGTATGGAAAAAGGAGAGTTAAAGGGAGCCCATGAGGGCACAGTTAGGAATAAGGTATGAAAAGAGGCTGGCAAAGAATGTGGATGTCAGAGTAAGAACCGTGAGAACCATTTCAAGGAGTTTGGCACTTACCCTCCCAGACTGGGCAGGCAGTAAAAGATTTTCAACAGAAAGAGACGTATGACTAGATTTACAGTTTAGAAGTTTACTAAGGTTGTATTGAATTGCTTAGCAATGGACTCAAGTGGTGACAGTAGACCAGTTAAGAGGTCATTGTCTTGGTCGGTTGGACTAGTGAAGGGATAGTAGAAATGGTGAGGGGTGGATGGAACTGAGCTACCCACAAAGACATTTTCTTTGGGGTGAAATTTAACAAATGCATATCTGGGAAGACTAAGTCATGTTTGAAGGTTTACTAGCACCTCACCTTGCACAGCAAAGATTCTATTAATATCACAAACAAATCATATGATATCAGTACATATATAGGTCAAAGAAATGATTAAATATTGACAATGCCATTGGGTTCCCTTTCTCCTGACAGGCATGCTTTGCTCGACATCCATGAAGATGAAACCCAAGTGGAACATAAAATGCAGAAGTAGGTGTGGACAGTCTTTTCCTATTTTAACACTTGCAATAGGACTTCTCTTCCCATAGGTGCTTAGGCCTCTGCAGTCACAGCAGGTCACCGGAAAACCTAGTTTGACACTTTTCTTTTATGGATTAAAACATGAAGTTTTGGAATGGTTACAAGACCTGAAAATTAAATAAAATTAAATAGTATGATGGAACATAATAAAATACATAATAAAACAAAATTGGTGCCCTTTGCCCCTAGTTAATGCCAAACCCGGGAATAGTGGAGAAAGTCTCCACAAAAACATTCAAGTAGCACACACTGACCCCTAGGAAAGTGGGCTGTAAATCTTAGGATGGCAAGGGTAGAGTAAAATGTCTTTCCCAACCCGCAGGGCGGTACACTTACAAGGATCAAGGTGACTGCAGAGCTGAAGTGGATGCTGCTCTACTTAGTGGCTCTTTTGAGGTTTTGTCAGTTCACTCTTATTTTTGCAACAGAGAATCCTGGCATAGTACTTTTGTTTCCACAGTGCTGTGGCGATACATCCATTCAAATAAATCAACAGCCCCATCTTCTCTGACCCATTTGTCAGAAATACCAAAATGTGGACTGACCCATGAGACCTTTTCATGGAAAAGTATATACACAAAATGTCATTAGGCCTCACACTGACAAGCCTGGAGCCACGGTTATCTTTTCTTTTTCTTTTCTCTGTTTGTCATAACAGCACTGATGGAACCACTCCCAGCATCTGAAACCTAAACTTTGTTCTGAGCAGAAGAAGGATGCTCAGAGTGGGTGTTTCTGATTCTTCAAACAACAATCATTGTTAAGATCCTGGTAAAAAAGAAAAGAAATGAAATTTATTGAAAACTTACTTTGCACTAAATTTGGAACATATGTGATTTTGTTCAACATCCATATCCTCCTTTAAGCAAATGAACCCCAAAGCAATTGGCATGCCCTCTCTCATAGGGTTGAGGACACCAACCCAAGTCTGTCAAGCTCAGGGAATAGCCACTTTTCATTCTACTGTGTCACCAGGAGGAAGTTAGCCAGCTTCCTTCCCTGAGATTAGTTGTTTGCCTCCAGGAATTTACACCTCTTATAATCTTTTCCGCTTAGCAACAACGCAGCTGTCTTGGTAGAGAGTTTGGTTAGGATTCTTGGAGGACACACACACACCAAAAAGAAGGCATCGTCACTTAAATAATTAACCAGAAGTTAAAGATTCTGTTCAAACAAAGCATGGCATTTGGATGTCAGGCCAACACAATTCAGAGGGAGCCGGTGGCAAAGAACTTGTAAACACAACTGAGAAACAGAATAGCCACAAGTACTCGGAGAAACTGTCCCGTATTGACACTGGAACATCCAGGCTATGAAATATGCTGGAGACGCAAGGTTGAATCGAAGTGCATGCCTTAATTTGCACCACACCAACTGAACAGTAAAATGTGATTTAATTTACTATATAATTTGCTTGTTCAACAAAGCTGAAAGATAACTCACTTAGTGCCACTTTGCTTATAAGTAAGCGGGTAACTAGCGGTGTTCTTTCCCCGGATGGCTTTGTTTCTGATGCCAGAGAAAGCTGCTTGAGTGGAAAATGCACAAAATTAAGGGTCTGCTGCTGTCTTATTTGAAATGCACTCCTTTTGTCCTCATCAAGTTTATTTCTGCAGAGACGCAATAATGGCCCTTTGTTTTCCTAAGTCGATGAAGTCACGAAGTCTTGCTTGGTGGCACACGGCTTGGGAAAAACACATTCAGCCAAATTTAGAACCATTTGGAACTCACGAGTTGTGAATTTTGAACCAAACTTGAATCTTTGAAAAGCTCATCTGTTCCACAGTGTGAGCCAGCTCGGCTAACAGCTTTTCAGCAGGACTGTCCTCTGGGGGCTGAGCCCCGGGTCCTCAAGTCCCCCGTGCTTCTCCCAATTGTCCCATGGGGGTGTTATGCCACATGATAATCTAGACGCAATGAGATCTGTGCATTACAAAGCTGGGAACCCGCACCATGGAAGGAGAGATTTCCCAAAGGTGAAATAAGGAGTCTCTTATGTTTTGCCAACTTTTAAAATATTTTCTTTATGTCCCTTGAATCCATCTGTCCTTTTTGTCCACTAATGCCATTCTAGGATCAACTAGTATGAACCCATATCCACCAGAACCTCAAACTGGTCTCACCCTCATCTCCCAGGCCTCACTCACCTGCATTCATTGGGCATATTCTAATCAGCTTTGTTTCTGGAATCTCTGCTTGCCCAGCCTCATGGCGGTGCTCACAGCCCCTCAAGTGTTGATGCGCTCTCTCATTCTTTCCTCCAGCAGCCTTGCCCCAGCACCTCCTGCACCACAGACCCTCAGGTTGTGCTCTTGAGGCCGGCATCCCTGAGTGGAGGCCGGAACAAGAGTAGCTTTGGCTTCATGCAGGTTAGTTGTGAATTTAAAAAACTCAATAATTATCATGGCATGCTATGTGCCTGAGCAGAAAGGTGCATTGGAGAGTTCGGGGTGCGGGAAGGTCTGATGAAGGGTGTCCAAGGCAGGAATCTCACAGGAGTAGGTGATCTTAGGGAGATATAGGAGTGCTGTCTCGGCAGAAGCAAAGATGCTCAGGTAACTGCATCTGAGTCACAAACTCATCCACAGGATGGGTGGCTCTGTGGGAGACAAAGGCAGGAAAGAGGGTGTGGATGATTAAGAGCCATGAAGAGAGGGAAAGAAGGTGAAGCTGGAGAGAAAAGCAAATGCCGTCTCAGGAAGGGCTTGGCACAACCTGCTAATGAGTTTAGACCTTGTCCTGAAGACAAGTAGCCATTTCACCTAATGACTCATCCTCTTCTGCAAAACACAGTGCAAATGTCTTCATCCAGTGTTTAAGACTCTCCATAATTTGTTTCCAGCCTACCTTGAAAATCTAATCTCTCCATGTTTCCCTGAGCAGACATCTTTATTCGTCTAACAAGTATGTATTGAATATGTCATAACGCCCTGCCTTCTGTCATCTGTATATTTGATCACCTGAAACCCCTGCCAGCCTCCTTTCATCAGAGATGGTGGCCTTCCTTTGTTTCCTGTATTATTCATTAAATAAATACTGTGCATCCAGCTGGGCATATGGCTAAGTGTTGAGAATTGATTTACTCATTGACTGAATTACTACTGAGTTTGTACAGGACAGAAACTGTCCTTGGTGCTGAAGTGACAGTCCTTAACAAGATAGACGATGCCACTGCCCCAGGATGCATTTTGGGGAAGACAAGTACGTGTATGAAAGATTCAAACAGAGCTCGACAGATAGTAATATGATAGGAGAGGCATCAAAAGCTGTGATCATGCCTGGAAGCCTGGAAGAGAAAGCTAATTTGTACCTGAGTGGTCAAGGAAGACTTCCTGGAGGAAATAATAACTGAGCTGAAAACTAAAGGATTAGTATGAGTTATTGAAGAAAAGGAGAAGGACAGAGCATCCTAAACTGAGTGAAAATCACATGCAAAAGTCAGAGACAAAAGAGATGACAGGACCTTTAGGCAACAGAACCAATTCAATATGGCAGGAATGTGGAATGCAGAGGAGACAGGATGGGCTGCAAAAAAAGAAGAAAGGGCCAAGGGTTAGATTATAAAACTGCCATAGAGGCTGAGGCTGAGGCTAAAGACATGGGGTCGATCAGAGACAGACATAACTGTCCAGAGAAGAGATAGCTCAGGCCTCAACTACACTAGTGATGGTGATGATAGAAAGGAAACAACAGATTGAAGAGACATTTGGGAGAACTTGGTTAATCCTTATCATGATGGTGTGAAGCCGACCTCCCCCTTCATAAGGATGTGATTGACATGATGAGGATATTAATAATGTAGTGAGAGTCATGGCAATGGCCTAATGAACCTGCTCAGAATGTACCCAGGAATCAATTTCTTTGGAGTAACTCGTGCAAAGCAAAACATACAAAAGGGTTAGGCACTAAACATGCAATTATAGTTTTCTGAGTTTAAAATTGTGTTTGGTGCACAATCTCTAAAATATAATTACTGAGGAACATAGTTTAATTTGTATCAGTCACAATTTGCAGCTTGTCTATGTTTATAGAAATGATTATAATTTGAATCTTCACGTGCCTTCCTTGATGCATAAAAAAATGATTATCAAGCCTTGAGCAGCAGTCGCTTTCCCTGAGAATTTCCAACAAAGGGCCCTTTAATCAGGAACAAGGTCCTATAGAGCCAACGCATGCAAATATGCCATCCCAGAAGGACAGTTAACTTTTCGTAATGAGAGTGTTGGGTAGAACTGTAGTGAATCCCAGCAGAAAGTGCTCGTGATCCATGGTTACTGAGCATGGAAGGCTGAACTTGCTCCTGCTTTATTTTGCCATCAGAGCCCAAGCCACTTTCTGCTACCAACTTACTATTTTAACTCTGAAATAAACTATCATAAGATCTGTTGCTAGCCTTTGGTTCAAAGGCCTGATGAGAAAGGACATTAAAGGCTTTCATGCTGAGGAGTCAGTTGGCGATTCACTACCAACACTGCCATTTCCTCATTGGAGGAACTTGGGCAAGTCATGTAACACTCTGGGTTTCAGGTCTTGCACTTTAGTAATAAGGGGGTTGGACAGAATGGCTTCAAAGCCACCAACAGCTCTGAAAGATGATGAATCTATATGAAGGAAAATATGATAGTTCTTTGAAAAGCCATTCTGTGTGGACACAAATGCACAGACATTATTTTTTGGCTATGAAATTTTAAATGACATGACTCCTTGATGTAGCAGGAAAAAAGAAATGCAAACAATGATTTTGAATTTAATATGTCATTTTTACTAAAGTTTGGTTGTAGAAAATTGTCAAAAACTTTCCCAGGATGAAATCTGGTAGGAAAGAACATGAATCTCAGATGTCTACATGTCACAGAGTGGGGCAGCTCCCCTCTCCCTGAATATAATCTGTCTAGTCAACCAAGTAGCCACATGCCCTCTTCCTTGGTGGACAGTTAATATTTTGTTTTTTTACAAGAGTCAAAAGAGATGGAAGAGGAGCGTAACTGCTCTTGAAGGGACACCAGCTCAGAATGTCATCATTATGAGGCACTCAGGTCACACTTCACAGGTACAAATAGCTCCCCAGGCATCTCACTATATTTATATTTATGTGATGTGAAAGCTGTTGACTTTATCATCTTAGACCCTAAATGGGTTTGAAGGCAGGCAACCCTGTGTTGCAGAAGGGAGGGACAACCCTGTCACATAAGGGAGCCACCTCTATGTTAGCCTCTGAATACTAATAACACACCAAGGGGTTATTATGCAGCAAAACACAGGAATCCTGAGAGCAGAAGGGGCCAGTTGGGCTGACAAGACTGGAATTGTAATGTTAAATAGGTGGGTAAGAGGATATGTATATAATTCTATTCATTCATTCATTCATTCATTCATCCATTCATTCATGAGGAGTGCAAGTCCTGGTCAAAATTTTGTGATTTTAAAGGCCCTAACTGAGCTGAGAAGAAACTCTGTCTCTTGCAACAATATGGACATACCTGGAGGACATATGCTTAAATGAAATAAGCCAGGCATCAAAAGACAAATCATACATGATCTCACTGACATGTGGAACCTAAAAAAGTCCAACTCACAGACTCAGAGAATACACGGTGGTTACCAGGGCCTTACGGATGGGGGGCATGGACAGGTGTTGGTCACAGGGAAGAAAATTTCAGACATGCAGAATGAGTGACTTTGGAGACCTAATGTACAGCTCAGTGACTAGCATTAATAATACTGTGTGACACATTAAAAATTACTGAAAAAATAGATCTTACTTGTTCTCACACAAAAAGGTAACTCTGTGAGGTGATGGTTACCTGAATTAGCTGGGCTGTGAGATTGTGATAGCATTTCACTGTGTGCAGGGTGGGGCCAAAGTAGGTTTACAGTTGTGAGTGTGTGAAACAGTTTATTCCTATATCAGTATGCATTAATTATTGTATTATTTTCCACACAAACAACGGTATACCTACTATGCCCCACCTTGAATATACACTTCAAAACATCACATTGTACACTTTATATACCTCCAAATTCTATTTGTCACTTACACCTAAATAAAGCTGGAAAAAATAAAGGCCCTACAATTATAATAAATAGAGGCAGTTATACAGGCTTTATTGGCAGGGCTCACAGAGGAAAGCTGGCTACCTGTCCCAGACTGGGGACACCATCAGTGTGATATGTCTCCAAAGGGAGTGGAGGCAAAGACCTGGGCCCCTCTGGCTGGTCCAGCTCTCTGCATGTTTGCATACCCAGCCCAGGCACCTGCCTTCATAGGTCTCCGTGGCTGAGGCCTTGGATCAGGGTCTCTTTCAAGCCCCTCTGACAAGGCCTCATTGAGGACACGTTTTCCCCCTCTGACTCAGTATTCAGTACTCAGTGTTCTTCTACACATAGTCCCCATTTCTCCTTCCCCCTGCTTCCTGGTCCCTAGGACTACAGGATCCTTTTGTTTGGGACTGTCTCACCATCGAAACAACCCCAATCTGCACAGATCCACCTGACCCTCTACTGGTGTGATGCTTCATGGCAGGAGGGAAATGCAAGGGGGCAGGTCGTTGGCACTTACTCTGATTTGGAGCCCTGTTTAAAGCATCTCAGCAAGAGTTTAAAGTCTTCATTGTTACTTTCACTTCAGCTTATTTAATCAGCCACTCCAAAAACTGACAGCCGAGTTCCTGAACATTCATTCAAAAAACATGCTGGAGTCCTACTATTAGGTGTCAGAAATACAGAGATACCTGCACAGTCAACACAGTGTGCCTTACACAAATCCAACAGTCTAGGATAGTATCTCTCAAAATTAACATCATTGGCATTTCTGACCAACTAATTTTTTGTTCAGTGGGTGGGGAGGATGCTCTCATGTACACTGTGGGTTGTTTAATTTAGCAGCATCTCTTGCCACTACCTCCTAGAAGACAATATCAACTTTCTCTCCAGTTGTAAGAATAAAAATATCTCCAGACATTTTCAAATGTCTGCTGAGGGAAAAAGTCATCCCCAGGAACCACGGGTCTAAAAGACCAGGCCAAGCTTGGATCTAAGTGTCCTGTATGTAGTAACCCATATTAATTCTTAACTTCATAGCATCTTTATGAAGAAAGTATCATGCTTATCCACTTTTCGTAAAAGAAAAAAATGAATTTGTTAAGTAAGTTTTTCAAGGTCACAGCAAGGAAGAGGTTAAGCCTAGATTTTAATCCAAGCAATAAATCTCAGTGTCAAAACCCTCACTCTTAACTATTGTGCTACAAGGTGTGAGAGAATGTTCTGGGAGCATAGATCAAATGAGACTGACTCTGTTAGAGGGTCAGGGGTCCTCGCAGAAGAGCCACCATCTGAGATGAGGTTTGGTAAAGGGTATGCACACATTCAGATTGGTGACCGAGAAAATATCGCACTAGACTCCGCCAAAGCAGCTGCACACCCACTCTTGGCTTGCATCTACCATGCTCACCTGTCTTTTTCTGCATGCACTGGTGAAGTCCCAGTTTCTCTACAAAGTCATTCCTGAGACTCCCCAATAGGAAACTCAGGACACAGCTTGCCTGAGTTACTCCATTGGCCAGGACCAAGTTCAACATTTTGACGTCCCCCCCAAACTCATTGTTTTGTATCTCTTGGTCTACCATCTCTCAGAAAACCCCTTTGGGTCAGGCCCTTTGTGTGGCCTGAAAGAAGGAGCATTACTGTGAAGATGAACATCGTGCGTTTGACTCTCAGCTCAGCCACTGGTTAACTACATGTCCCTCATTACGTTATCCAGTCTCCCTGAGCCCTCGTTTCCTCATCTATCGAATTAAAATGATAATACTTACCTTATGAGATATGACCTATACTTAAGGTGCATTTTCCAGTGTACAGCACATAGTAGGTCTTTCATAAGGCTCATTGTTTTCCCTCCACACTGGCCTTTCATATAATATCTTGCACAGGACTCAGCAATGTGCTACAAATGTCTGGTGTAGTGATGACAGATTTGCTTAGCATCATCGATATGTTGCAGATGAGCTTAGTGTTAAGAGGGAATTACAGCAAAAGAAATTTTTCAATGAGGGAAAAGATGGGAAGAGAAATAAAACATGTGCACAAATCTTTGCAGGCCCGCATTGGAAGCATCACCTGTGTATCACCCCCACTCCTACCTGCTGACTCTCCCGCCTCTGCCAGCACACCCACAGCACACCTGGAGCTGTTGACTGAGAGGGAAAGGGAGAGACTCCAGGCTTAAAACGGCAAGACACTGAGTTAATTTGGCTGGGAAATCGGCACTGCACCGCTTTTAAAAGTCACTGTGACCAAACAGAAGGAGCAGTTGATAGGGGCCAACCTCACTGTCTGTTGACACAAATGTTATAGCACTGATTTTTTTCATAATGTTAGTTGTACATTCCATCACGATACATCCTAGAGGGTTCTAAAGACAGAGCAAGGCTGTATCTTACTAGCTACTTGACCTCCAAATTAACTAATTGCCCCGCCTTAGTGTCCTCGCCTGTAAAAATGCCAGAAATAGAGATGCCGCCCATGTTCTTGGCCACTCCACTCAGCCTTCACCTTTAACACAGACCCAAGGAGACCATCACTGCACCTCCTGCCTGGGTCTTGTTCCTGGGCAAGGGGTACCTGTGCTCCAAGACAGAGGAAGCCCTGAGTGCAGCTGAAGGAATGCCCCTAGGAGCTTCCTTGCCCAGAATGGCTGGAGAGTTGGTGGATAAACATTTGTTCACACCCACCCTGGGGTTGAGATAACTCTGAAGCAGTTTACCCAGCATCCCAGAATTCCACGTACTTGCCTACAGGGCTAACTTGCTTGATGGCACACAATTTACTCACTGCCTTCCTTTCCTTGTCTTACTTCCCCTTTCCCTTACATGAACTTTCTTTGGTCCATCCCAAAAGAATTGTCTTCTGTAGGTTGGGCCCCATATAGAATAGGCTTCCCCAACTAGGTGAGTGTACTAGGCCAGTGTACTAAGAGTCCATCTATATTAGAGTACCAGCCAGCATTGTTGTGAGAGGTTGTGTTGAACTTAAGTGAATTTTTTGAAGACTCTTTCAACAGGTTTGCCCATTTCATGATGGGTGATTTAAGAGCTTACCTGCCCACACCACGCTGAGTGTTCAGTGCTTTTTGACCAAAAACTTGCATGACCCCTGTTTCCCACCCTCCCTGTTCACCTGATCCTGCCCTGAGCAACATTTTTGTTTCCCTAGATGAAAAAAGTCCTTAAAGGGAAATGTTCTGGTGATGTGGAAGAGAGGAAACAAATTTGATGTCTTTTAGAGGCAGAAGCACTAAAAGGCATCAAATTTGATGAGTTCAATAACTGTTTTGTGCAGGGGAAAAAAGTGTCGATAGGTGTATTACATCAAGTGGAGATCACTTTGAAGGTGACTGAAGTTTAAACATGTAAGAATAAGTAAATACACAAGTTTGTAATAAATAACTTCCAGGGTTTTTGGGGGTCCCCCCTCAGACTTCCTGGGATCACCTTTTGAATATACTCGGTGTTTTGCCACAGGGTCAGTTTCTGGGGGAAATTAAAACACACCAAAAAATAATGGTGTGTAACACTTGAGTATACAAATCAAAGACTTGGTACAGGTCCTAGCCCATATCAGTCAGGGTCCAACCACAGAATCAGAAGCAGTAGGAGAAATATATATTAAGAGATTAATTGTGAGGACTTGGCTTACGTAATTGTGGAGGCTTGCTAGATAAATCCAAAATCCGTAGGACAGATCACCAGGAAGGGCAGGCTGGAGCTCAGGCAGGAAGAGAAGATACGTTCCACAGGCAGAATCTTTTCTTCCTCGGGGCAACCTCAACTCTACTCTTAAGAACTTCCGGCTGATTAAGTAAGGCCCACCCAGATTGTCTAGGGAAAACCTCCCTTACTTCAAGTCAACTGATTATGGTCATTAGTCACGTGTACCGGATATCTGCCTACCAACATCCAGATTAGTGTTTGAATGAATGTGGGAGATTGAAGTCTAGACAAGTTGACACATTAAAAAGACCTAGCACACCCACGAGAAATGCCCAAAACGTCAGACTACTAGTTATTAATTTATGTCTGATAATAAAGCTAATAATGGTTCATTAAATAACATTTCAAAAAGAAAGATGGTATAAAAATAATGCTCAGTCATAAGCTCTCCATGAAGAGATTACCCTTAGCCATGCATCTTAAACGTACTGCCCCTGCTTTAACTCCATTAAAATACATGCGTCCTTCACCTGACATTATATTATGAGCACTTTCCTATCTCCTGTAATATGTGAGGACTTTAATTGCTGCAAGTATTTTTATAATCTATAAGTATCATATTTTATTAATGACATAAGCTTTTATGGGATATGTAAGTTCTTTCTACTTTTTGATTCTTTCAAGGATCTCTTTGCATAAACATTTGCCTGCATGTTAGTTATTTTATAAGTTCCTAACTATTTAACAACTAATCTTGCTGGTTCTTGCAATTGCCTCTGCAAGAGAAGGAAGACCTGACACCCTAAGGCATCCATCCCTCGTATGTGCTGAATTTCTCCTTCACACCCAGAATGGCACTTTTAGTGGAGTATCCTTAGAAGAAATTGGGAAAAAAGATATCCACTTGAGACCAGCTGGTAGAAGATTTACAAAATCGAACTGGTTCTTTTAAAAGTCTGTTCATGATGGAGTTTCTAGCCCGTGACCTTCTGTTAGGAATTTATAGAAGTAATTTGTATTTTTAAATGATTTATTTATTTTTTCAAATTAATGATTTTTATTTTTCAATTTCAGTTGACTAATTTGTATTATTTTTAAATCTAAAGATTAAGGGAAAAGGACATAGCAGTGCTTGTTGGACATCAGGGATGGGGAGAGTGAGAATATAAAAGGGTTGTATGAGGGAGTTATGTATATAAATCCATAGAACTGTTCATCAAAATAAACCAAAATTTTTAAAGATGGGAGAAGCAAAGTGACAAACAAAACAAATGGGGTCGTGGAGGGGATTTTGTGCAGAAAGATTAAACATGTGTTCTTCTGAGATTTTAATGCCATAGTTTGGTGCAGTATGCATTTCTAATCTTCCATCTGATCACTTAGATTTGGTTTTTATAATTATTTACAACCTAACAAAAATTATGTGTACACTTTATGAAAGATTTCTCCAAACAAACAACACTGCCCTACTAAAAGGATCAATCTTTTCTACCTTGATTATTTTCAAGGGAAGACTTATTTACATATTCCATATTCCTTTGCTAAACTTTCCCTGCAGTTATGCTTAGATGAAATCTTTTGGCTAAATATTAAATCATACAAAGATATAGTCATCAATAATTGAATAAGGAATTTCAGTGTCATGTTTAAAAAATGGAAACTCAGTACAAATTTTAATGTTACCTTAATGCAAATTATGAGGTCTCCATTTTACTTTATTTTATGCTTATGGTTGGCAAAGACTCAAAGTCAAAGGAGTCTTGGTTTAGACCCAGGACATGTCCTTTCGTTGGCCCTGACTGTCCTCTGAGGGAGACTGCACACAAGTCTGCCAGAAAACAACCAAGCCAACGCCAGTGACCCCTAGGAACCTTCTGACAGGTGCACCACTTGGTGTACAGCAGTGCTCACATGTTATCCAATGGCACTGCTGGGTGAAGGTTCCGTGTTCCCATTCACATGTGTGCTTTTTTCCCCTCCATCACGGACAAAGAATTTTTGCAATTGTTTCCAACTTCTGGAGGTTTGGGAATCTGCGAGATACTAAAACCAATAGTTATGGCTCTTAAGATTTACAGTAAATAGATTGTGGATCCCCTTCAAGCCACTCCATTAATCCTTTGGAAACATTGTCTATTTAGATTTCTTTTGGTGGGAGAAGAAGAAAGATGAGCATAAGAATAAGACTTCAAGTTAGCTTTAAGGTGATCTAGCACTTGGAAGTGCTAGAAGACCCTAACATCACTCATTTCTTCCTGCATCTCTGCTGTGGGCCAAGCCCCCACCATCTTGTACCAATCATCCTTCAGGACTCCCCCAACCCCCATTCCAGCCATGTGGATGTGGTTTCTCCAGGGTGAATTGTGATTCACGTGGGCAAAGGCAAGTCTAAGACAGAAAACTGGCTCTGGAAAGGTGGTGTCTAGTAGGTCTGATTAGAGGTGAGGACTGCATGGAACCTTAAGTGTCATCTAGCCAGTGGGAATTAACACATCTTTGGCACAAAAGAAGCCAGCAGAATACCCCAAGCAGGAGCAAAGTAGGTGTTTGTTAAAAACTCAATGATCTGATTTAATGGCAATGTGTTTACTCCTCTTTGCTACTCCCTGATGCTGTAATCAAAGTCCAGTGGAGACTTAGGAACTCACAAATAAAACCCCTCTTTCCCACCTGAGTTTGGAAGTAAACATAAGAAAGATGCAAGAAATCAAAGAAATCATCAATTTTATTGCTGATTAAATCAAGGTTAGAGGACATGAACTCAGATCTGTGGCCAGCGAGCTTGCTAACACCTCCCCTTGAACTAAACAGACTCATACCCACGGATACTGGCACAGATGGACCACTCTGGGAGCAGACCAGAACACATATACCCAAAAATACAGAGGAGATGGGCTTGTGCAGGGATGCTCAGCTCCTTCTCCCAAATCCCCCAGTCAGAAACCCAATCCCTTCTTCCTTGGGGGAAAATGGGTGAAGGAAGGGAAAAACAGTAGAGTGCTGCTTGAGCTGAAGTCCTACCTATGGCTACCTATACCTACCTATGGCTACCTATACCTACCTATGTCTACCACTGTAAGAAAGAAATTTAAATACATTTTCCCCTCCTGCTCAGCCAACCAGTTGAGCCAAGGTCTTTTTAGGCAAGAGACACATACAAGATGACATTTGGACTAAAATAGAATGTTACATCTGGAGGGCAGCTTGGCACTGCCAAGTGAGGTGGCAAGCCCTTCAAGGACAATGTGAGAATATTGAGAATTTAATTGCTGATCTTGAGGACTCAGGGTTTTATATCGTGACATCTTAGTGGAAATGTTAGTGTCTTCACAGCAGAAAGGTAGAAATTAACTCTCTATCCACCATACTCCAAAGGAAGAAAGCTTTTGGTCACTGTTGTTTTGAAAGGCCCTTGGAGTGTGGAGTGGCTTGGGCAGGAACCCAGGACCCCCATGGGGTGCCTGCCATCAGTGGGTTCCATATTAATGGGGATGGTGGTAGCTCTCTTTGAGTATCTCCAGACAAACTCTCCCACCAGAGTATAGATGGGGACCAGCTGTGGCTGAGGAGTGATGGTGTGAGAGACTGAGAACATCGCCCTGAAGTCTACAACAAGGGTGGGACTCTTTTGAAGTTCTTTATGTGTTCTGTCTAAAATATTCATGAGATTTTAACAGTCTCTCTCACAATCCTTTCATTTTTATTTTGATATAAAAATGGTGTATGAACTACCTACCATCAGGTAAAATTTATGCTTTCTAGGAAGACATGATACAGCTGCCCTTGGACCTGCCTATTTTAAGCAGGTTGCTGAGTCATCTGCACAGCTCATTCCATTGTGCATGCCCTCAGGTGTATATGCAATATTCATTGATGCATCTACCCAGCAAATATTTACCAAGCAGAAATTGTTTGTAAGCTGTCCATGTCATAGTATAGTCTATGTCTCGAGGAGCTGGGACTTCTGAGGGAGGGATCTACACTTTTATTATCCTATTTATAATAAGGTAATAAATGTTAAATGTCTCTTGCAGTTATTGGTGCCTACTAGACATTTTTAAAAAACGCATTTTGTATCATCATCATCATCACCATTATTATTCTAAGAGTATGTTTGAAAAAAGACAAAAATATTGGCTTTCTGCTTGAAAAGAAAGGGGAATTTGAAAGCCTTGACCAAAAACAAAACAAAACAAATACATATATCCTGACCCTAATTAGGTTGAAGATGTATTTTAATTAAAAAACAAAACAAACAAAAAACAAAGATTGTCTAGTCTCAAATAATAATACATGTACCTTGGAGTGGGGTAATGCATGGCCGTACTGACCAACCTTTGGATCCATGAAATATCAGTGCCCAAGCAAGACTCCGTTCCTTAAAACAGCCATTGGTATAGACCAGCATCATCCAAGAGAAATATAATTCAAGACACAGATGTAGTTTTAAATTTTCTAGTAGCCATATTTTAATAGGTAAATTGAAATAGGTAGATTTTTTAAATCTAATATAGTCATAATATCACTGCTTCAACATGTAATTAATGTAAAAAGTATAAATAAGATGTTTTACATTCTTTGTTTCTAAGACTTCAAAATCCAATGTGTACTTATGCACATCTCAATCTAAATTAGCTACATTTTAAGTGGTTAATAGCCACGTGTGGCCGGTGGCCACCATGTTGGACAGACAGGTACGGACTTTAGAGCTTGAGTTAAAAGTTCAAGAATATCCTCCCTGAGTTGCCCATCAGCACGCATGTGTGAGTGGGTGGTGGTGTGCATTTATTTTGATCATGGGCATTGATAATAACAAGCATATTCAATGGAAGTCATTCTAGATTTATTGAGGACCTCTTGAACAGCATACGTTGAACAATGCAATTTTTGAGGAAAAGTAGTGATTTATGAGTGGGCACTAAGAAGGGTAGGTCTGAAGTAGTTGACTATTTGTACTTGTCCTGAGAGGTTCTGTATGCTAGACTCTGGGGTTCCCATTTATTTACTTAGTTTTTATTTTCTGTCTTCTTCACCAATAGAAGGCTTTACGTACCCTTAATGCGCTGCCATCACCACACTCCTTATACCCACCCCAACAGAAGACGTCACTGTGAATGGTAAAAGTGTGCATGCAAGTGATGTGTTCTTGGAGGAAGGAAATAAAATATTCTCCCCTAAATATTCTTCCCTGTACTCATATGCCTACTGAAAGCATTTCATCTGCTTGACTAACTTCGAGAGAGTGGTGGTTAAAAGATACATGAAGTTCTTCCAAATTGAGGAATCACCAGATTAATTTATTCTATCTTTCACTTATTTTTGTCCATTATATTTAAAAATACTAAGACCGCGTTCTGAAAACCCATGCAAAACATCAATGTTATAAAAAAAGTCACTTGACTAACAGAGATGTAATTATTTCTCAAAGTATTAATTACTTTTGGATGCACAAAAGACCTGGGGATATTTAGAAAGCTTTTTTGTTGAAATAAAATACCCATGGAGGTATCTAGTTTTCCTCTGAGTCTCAATGTATCGTTTGTGCAAGCACAAATTTAACAGTCACTGCAAAGAAAACTCCAGGGAATAGAGTGGCTATCCACTGCACACCACTCCGAATGCCAGTTAAGGAACACTGTGCAATATCAAGAGTGGAAATACACCTCATGTGCGTAACAACAACATCAGAATGGCAGGGGAGAGTATGACCTGACTTATTTGTGATTTTATTAACAATACATTAATCACTTAGTATATTTCATATGCAATGCTAAATATACTACATTTATTGTGTTACCTAATATTAACCTCTTGAGGACTACACGCCTAGTCCACAGATAAGGAAACTGAGGCACAGAAGGTGATGTTGCTGAAGCCATGCCATGGCAGAGCTGGGATGAGAGAAAACATGGTGTCTCTAACTCCAGGGCCACGCTCTTAATAAGTGTCACACCACCTCATTATCTTAAATCTCATTTTCTAGAGGAGCCAACTGAGACCAGAAAAAAAACTGACTTGTAAATTTCACAGAGCTAATTGGCTTCATAGCCAGAACCAGAACCCAAGTCTCCTCAGTCCAGCGCCGTGAGTGTTTAAGAACACAGGTCTGAAGTTATCCTTGATTAGAGAAGCGTTTTGATAGATCTCCATTGTTCTGCAGCAATGAAGAACTCCTCTTGGGTTCACGATTCACACAAAACCCCAGTTCTCCAGTATCTGGGGAGAGCCAATGGTCTCTATAAATGGGCCCCCAACAGGCTGTTCAGGAGCCTTCATCCTAGCTGCTATGCTCTTCATCCTTCAAAGGGCGATTTTTCTCCATTCTCTGGCCTACTCTTTGGTTGCCCTACCTCTCACATGAATTGCCACAGCAGCCCCCACCTTGTCTTTCATGGACATGGGATCAGAAGTCCTGTGCTGTAATGCCATTTCTGCTACCTGCCCTTGTACACTTGGGTTTGCAGGCAAATCCATGAGAATGTGCTTCTTCACCTGTATATGGAGATGACAGTCACCTGTATATGGAGATTACAGCCCCACCTTCCAGCATTTGTCACAGTGTGCCATGGTATGGGCACTCAAAATAGATTGATTACTCTAATGAATAAATAAAAGCATGATATTTACATATTTATGAACATGTAAATAGTTTGCATAACACCTTATGTTGGTTGTCATGTGCCTACATTTATTCCCAGTTACTGTCTTAACTTTGAACAATGTTCTTTATCCTCATTCACGGATCAAAATTCCATCCATCCCTCAAAACTAAGGTGCAATAGAGTGAATGTTTGTGTCCCCTGAAAAAAAATTCAGGTGTCGAAATCCCAGCCCCTAAAGGTGACGGTATTAATAGGTGGGCTTTTAAGAATTAGTTAGGTTGTAAGGGTGGAACCTTCGAGAATGATATTAGTGCTCTTACAAAAGAGATTGCAGAGAGCCCCCCCCCTTGCACTTCCCCCATGTGAGGCTCCAGGGAAGAGGGCCCTGATCTGACCACACCATCTCAGACTTCCACCTTCCAGAATGATGAGAAATACATTAATTTTGTGTGTAAGTGACCCAGTCCGTGGTATTTTGTTGTAGAAGCTCAAATGGAACTAACACATAAGGTGATTTTGTTCACCGTTTCAGCCAAAACCAAACAGCCTTCCTCATGCACCTGTTGTCTAGTCTGAAGTGGTCATCAGGGTGTATGTCTGTCCTCTTCTGATGAACACAAACCAGGTCACCCTGTCTGTGATGCCAGCTCATGTGCGCAGCCTGGCCTGTTCACAGACTGCTAACCAGGTGCGTGACTTTGGGGAGCTACCTTAACCGCCCCCCAGGCCCAAGTTCCCCACGCATAAAATAGAGGTGAGGGCTAGAGGGTGAAAGGTTAAAGGGCCAGCTCCACAAAAGGTAGACAGCAAATGGTTGGCTCTCCAACCTTTTCTCATCCACTTTCCTGCCGCAAGTCTGTTACTGCCCTGTGACCTTCCTGAAGGCACAGATCATGGTTTATAACTCGGCACACTATGACATGTGCCATAAATTCAAATTAAGTGCCATCCGTGAAGTCGAATGAATTTGGCAAGGAGTCACATCCAGAAGCACACTTGGTTCTAAGTGGGACAGACTTTCAGCAGCCCACTGGGCAGTCATTTATTAGAGCCATTGGCCTTAAGGAATCTACCACATGATGGAGAGTTGGACATATTCAGTTTTGCTCACAAAGCGTCCACTGGTGCTGTAAGGTAGTCCAGCCTCTTCAGGAATGCAGACGTCATTGTACAAAAGTGGACAAGTCACTCTCTTCCTGAACCTGGATCACTTATCTGTAAAGAGGAAGAACAGTGCCTTCTTTGCACAGTGGCTGGGAAGCTTAGATAAACTAAAGGCAAGAGAGCATTATAAACTGAAAGCATTGTATCACGGGTCAGCAAACAGAAGCCCAGAGGACAAATCAGACTGGCTAGCCACTTCAGAAAGGAAATTAATTATCATAAAGAAACACAGTCATGCCTACCCATTTGCATTTTACCTATGGCTGCCTTAGTTCCACAAGGGCAGAACTGAATAACTGTGACAAAGACCATATGGCTCACAAAGCCTAAAATATTTGCCATCTGGCCTTTTGTAGAAAAAGATAGCTGATCCCTGCTTAATATAAAGAAGAGGCATTATTATAATTATGAATATTGTTCTCATAGCCACTTATGGAAAGATGGCATGATATAGTGGCAGAAACATGGGTTTTGTAGCCAATAGTCTTGGGTTACAATGGCCTTTCAATGTTTCGGGAGGTCGACGACCTCAGGCCTGCCTGTTGACCTCTCTGAGCCTGGATAAATGAGGATGAGAACACTTGCCAACCAATTGGACATAAGGATGAAGGGAGGTTATATTTGTGAGTGGTCTGGAACATAACAGCAACTTCTAACCAACCGTGAGTTTTTCTTTCCTTTGAATTCAAAGGTGAAATTCAGCATTTCTTTCTTTTCTCTTCCCCTTGCTTCACTCCTACAAGTGCCTCACATTTGTCATAATAGAGACACTCCATTCTTTTCTATTAATTTGGCAACTGATCCCCATGACAGGAAATGACCAAGACACATACTGTATGTGGATAATACTGGGTTGAAGTAAATTGTTTCGGTTTTCGGTTTTATTTTTTTTTCAGGAAGACATGTTTGAGCTTTAGCTGTGGGACAGAGTATGTTCTGTCTCTAATCTATTTGACCTGGAATAGTTTTCATTGAACACCTGGTAACATCTCAAGGGACTGGTATTCCAGCTCCACAGAACAGGTAGAGGAAACACTAATCTAGTTTAAATGCTGTCACTTACCAGATATTTGAGAGAGCTCCGGAACTGTCCTCATGCTCACTAGTAAGAGACCAAAAACTAGCACCCAGGTCTCTCCCTTCCTAGCTCATCTGGCACTGACCCACGGAGGCAGTGACATGGTTAAAGCCTGGCTCTAAGTTGAGATTACTGCGTTTGAAGCCCGGGTCCACAATATATATATACTATTTGCATAACTTTGGGCAAGACAAGTGGTTTCTCTGTGTCTATTTCTTCACCTGTCAAATCAGAACGCTATCGTCAGCACCTCCCATGGACCTGCTGTTAGAAGTAAATGGTAATGGAAAAAATACAATAAAGTTTAAATTTAAAAAAAGAGGTAAACGTGTCAGTGTGCACACATAATCCAGGGCCTCATATATGCACTCTATTGATATTTACCAATTACTCATCTATTTAAAAACCTTTAGTTAGTAACTAGTATTTGTAGGTATGAGTATTACAAAAACAATAGTTTATGGTTGCAAAGTTTCTTACCATTGTGTTTCTAGGCCTCTTGTTTACCTGAGCAGCCACATCTCCTATATTTCATTCCACACTTGGTTTTTTGGTCTCCATTAATTCTCTACACAGATTAAACTGCTGATGGTCCTAAATATTGTCTTCTACATCTTAGTCCTGAGTTTATTCATATTTTTCTCTTTGCATGAAGTGCTCTTCCCCTGCCATTGGCCTGGTAAGCCCTTATTCATCCTTCAATGTTCACTTCAAGTATCACCTCCTCCATGAAGCCCTCCCAGTCTGCCCCTGTTACGTGGGGTCTTTTGCCCATTGAACTGGGCTTCCCTTGCATATTTCTTTCTTTCCACCCACAGCCCATGTACTTCAGGGCATGAATGAGTGATAGAGCTTCTCCTTGTTTCTCATTGCTGCTTCAAGACACCATTCCTTCCTTCTGTCATAATATCCACCACTCTCCACAAAAAGTCCTGTCATCAGATTTTATCCCCCTTAGCTCTCTTGTGGCACTGGTCAACCACAATCCAGTCATCCCTCCTCATTACTGAAGAATTTGACACTTGTTCACCAACTTTCTCTCCACCATCTCTCCTCATCACCATTTCAATATGGCTGATGATAATACAATGTCCTGAGGCATAGAACTCCATATCCATCTTCACTTTCACTTCCTCATCTTCCATTCTGTCTTGAACCCACTTCAGTGAGCATTATGTCACTCTCACTACAATAAAATTGCCATTGTCAGAGTGACCATTAACCCCTAGGCTAAGAGGGTCAAAATTCAAATTCAATCTTCCTCATAGAATCTCCGGACAAAGTGACACACTTGATCATTCCATCCTTCTAGAAACATTTTCTTCCTTGGTGCTCAGGAAATCTCAATCTCTTGGTTTTCTCCCACCTTTTGATAAAGCTATCTGTTCTCCTCAGACTCCCTCCACTGCCTGTGGGTATTGGCTGGAGATGATTCAGTAGCTGAGGGCTGGACTCAGCCAAAGACTTACTCACCTACCAAGACCATTATTAGGGCACTGCAAGTTCATGCTCATTGTCAGCTGGGGTCTCCACTGTGGCTCACAGACAGAATCCCTATATGCAGCCACTTCACATGGTCTCTCTGCTTCTCCAGGCATGGAGACTGAGTTCCAAGAGTGAAGCATCCCAAACCAATCAGGAGGAAGTTGCATTGCACTTGATGACTTGACTTTGGAAGATACAAAGCATCAATTCCTCCATAATCAAAGGTCCACATATTAAGGGAGGAGAACATGAATCTCACCTTCAATAGGAAGAGAGTCAACAACACATTGTAAGAGCAGCTTACAGGGTAGATCTTTCTATAGAGCCGCCTTGGAGAACACAGCTGTTGTAGATACGCTGAGAAGAACCAACATCAATTCTGAGATATTTCTGCTAAAAATGTGTAATGTGAATCTGAACATGAGGCAATACTAGACAGATCCAGATCGAGGCACATTATAAAAATAACGGCCTTCAATCTTAAAAAATGTCAAGAGCGTGAACTTTAGGAAAGAATGGTGAATGTTCCAGCATGGAATAGGTTGAAGAGGTATGACAACTAGAGGCAAAGTGTGATTCTGAATTATAACCTTTCACAGCCAAGGGCATTATGGGCACAGTCAGAAAACTTTAATGGAATTTGAAAATTAAATGGTAATATTGTATCAAGGTTACATTCCTGCTTTTGATGAGATTATTGTGGCTATGTAGAAGAGTGTTCTTGATCATAAGAAATAAATACTACAGTATCCAGAGGAGATAGTGCATCAGGTGAATAATATACCATCAAAGTTCTTTCTCCTACATTCACAATTTCCTCAAGTTCAAGATGGCTTAATAAAATAAGTCATTCTTCTTTTTTTGATTAACCGAAGCAACAGCTGGACGCCCAAGGCCATTCACACTAAAACCATCAAGGCAATTGAATCTATATTCAAACCAAGAAAATATGTCCCAAATCTCAACTTCCCTTTGAACATGCAAAGACCAAAGAAAAGGGAAAAATTAAATCAAAAAGTTAACGTACCTGTTATCTATCGGATGCTTGTGTAGGTTTTTAAATTTGTTTTTATTGTTTGTTTGTTGGTTTTTTACTTGGAAGAGAACTCATGGCTGCCTTAAGCTTTTGTAAGAGAAAACAAAATCTGTTTTCTAAATACTTCACACTTTGTATCGACTAAGATCACAGCAAGGAGTTTAGAATAATTAGTCTATAATGTGTCATAATAATGTCTCACTGAAGGAGACACTCAGAGTGGGGGATTTTCAGCAATCTCTCTATTTGTGTGACTCTGTTTAGACGTTCTGCTATCCGAGCCAAGATTAGGCTTAGACTTTTCCAACTCCTGAAAATCACCTTGTTGCTATGGATAAATCTGGCTCTTAATCATTCATTAAATTATTTGTTCTTATAAAGCCACAGAAATCTTTTACTCTTTCAAAAGAAAACATTATAAAGAATAAAAGTCAGTTTAGAAAAGTAAATAAAAAATGATTCTTAAGGTCTCCACTCTAAACTCGTTCATATATAATGTGGCAATATAAAAAACATGGACAGAGAGAACAAACAAGTAAGAAAAATTCACACTGTTATTGCTGCTGCGCAAGGTGAAGGCCACTGGCGAAAGAATTAAGGGATGTGAATGACATTTGTTAAGTCATCTTCAGTATTATTTATGTTAAAATTTTTAATATGAAGAGACTATGACAAAATGTTATTATTTGTTAATTATGAGTGGTGAGCACTCAGATACCCTTCCAGAGGAGTCTAACTTTTTGGCGTCTCTGGGCCACACTGGAAGAAGAAGAGTTGTCTTGGGCCCCACATTAAATACATTGTGACACATAAGCACAAAAAAATCTCATAATGTTTTGAGTAAATTTGCAATTTTGCATTGAGCCACATTCATAGCCATACTGGGCCACATGTGGCCCGTAGGCTGCGGGCTAGACACCCCAGCTGAGTTTAGGTGATTCTATAAGTTGTCTGTCTTTGCCTGACTTCCTCATTTCTAGACCTCTAAGGAGTGGAGATGTGTGGACTGACAACTTATCCGAAAATTCACATGAAACTGCAAGATATCAAGAATAGTCAAAACAAACTTAAAGAACAAAGTTGGAGGATCAACACTTTCTGATTTAAAAACTTAATACAAAACTAAAGTAATCTAGACCATTTAGTGAATGTAGAGGATAACATAGATAATGAAATAGAATTTAGTGTCCAGAAATAAATGCTTACATTTATTCTCAATTGACTTTTAACAAGGGTGCAGAGAAAATTCAATGAAGAAAAATATGTTCAACAGATGGTCTGGAACACATGCAGAAGCCGGAAGTGAAACTTACCTCACAACATACACAAAAAATTAACTCAAATTTACTATAGATCTAAGTGGAAAACAACATCCCTAAAATTATTAGAATAAGCCATCGGCATAAATCTTCATAACCTTAAGTTAAACTACAGCTTCTTAGGCATTACACTAAAAGTAAGAGCAAGAAGTGAAAGAATAAACAAGTTGCAAATAATCAAAAATTTTTTAAAAAGTTCATGATACAAACAGCACCAGCATGAATTGAAGAGGCAATCCACAGAATCGGAGCAAATATTTACAGCCATAGATTTGATAAGAAACTTTTAAGTAGACTATATAAAGAACTTCTACAACTCAATGATAACCAATAAAAGAATTTAAAAATGGGAATGGATTTCAATAGAAATACCTACATGAAAATATTCTTTACATCATGAGTTATTAACATGCAAATCAAAACAATAAAGCGATACCCTTTCTTACCAATCGACTGACGGCCGTCAGACAGACAGGTGCTGAGCGTCAGGGAACAGGTGGAGGAACTGGAAGCCCCAGGCATTGTTCCTGGGGATGTAAAATGCCGTAGCCACTTGGAAAAACAGCTTGTCAGTTCCTTAAAATGTTAAGCATTATTGCCCCTTATGTACCCAATGCCTTTTTAGGTATATACCTGACAAAAAGAAAACAAATGTCTGCGTAAAAGCTTGTACACAAGTGTTCAAGCCGGCATTACTTATAATAGTCAAGAAGTCGAAGCAACCCAAAAGTCCACCAATGGATGAATGGTTAAATAAAATTGGGTATATTCATTCAGTGAGATATTTTTTGGCAATAAGAGAGATAATGTACTAATCCATGCTACAATGTGAATAAATCTTGAAAAATTGTAAGTGAAAGCAGTCACAAAAGATTGCAAATGATGATTCCTCTTCTATGAAATGTCCAAATCTATAAGACAGAACGTGGATTAGTGGTGGCCCAGGGCTGGAGAGGGGGAAGCAGAAAATGACTACTAATGGGCATGAGATGTGTTTTAGAGGAGACAAAAATGTTCTAAAATTGCATTGTGGTAATGGTTGCACGACTCTGTGAATATACTGAAACAGATTGAATGATACACTTTAAAAAAGTGAATTGTATGCTATATTATATTTCAATAAAACTGTTTAAAAACCATTGTAGTGAGCGGCTGAAATGGATTATAGATCTTAGTGAAAAATGTCAGATGAGGAGTCCATTCTCACTAACAATAGATTTAGTACAGTTTAGTCACTGAGACTCAGTCAACCAAATGGAACAGTCTGGCAAATGCTCCTGCATGTCTCAAGCTTAGTTTAACTCAAATGCCACTTTTGGGGGTTCTGCTGGGAGGTCCAGAAAAGTTCCCCTAGGAGGCAGGTTGTCTCTGAGGCTATTCTCCATTCAACAATTCCTGTCCTTCAAGGTGACTCATTCCCTTTCTGCCACTGCACCTGTGATGCAACCACCTTGTACACAGAAGGATGAGAGATCCCTTTCAGTTATGGCTTCAGGTACTATCTGTACACGCATGACTTCTAACTGGGCGTCCTCTGCCTGGACCTCTTCCCCAAACTTCAGATACACGTGCACTTGGAAATTGATTGGATTTGAGCTTTTTGGATTCGACTGGACTCCAACTTGAGCTTTTGATATCCCCCACGCACACTCCTATTGCCTTCCTTAACTCAGTATAAGTGCGAGTCCATTTTTCCAGCTTCTCAGGCAAAACTTGCAGAGTCACCCTTGACTCCTCTCTTGTTCTCACCCCCACCTTTTGTTCACCAGCAAATCTTACTGGCTTTACCTTCAAAACAAATTCAGATCTAGTCATATCCCCCTTCTCCAATCCCATTGCCTCTTCCAAGTCAGCCTCATATACTATGGGAAACAATGGATGAGCCTCCACACGGGCCTTCCTGTTCTGTCCTGGCCCCTGCCTCCCACTTGCCTTTCGCTGTGCTCTCAGCACAGCAACCTGAGTGATTCTTCTGAATTATGTCATCTCATACCTCATGTGCCCACTTCCTCATTCCCTTCAAACTATAAGCCAACAATCTCTAAGTGGCCTTCAAGGTCACAGGTGACCCAGACTTCTATCCCCTCCCTGATATCTTCCCTTATCAATTCCTGCTCTCCACTCTAGCCAACAGCTTTTGCACACTCTGTGAAAACCAATGAGTGCTTTTTGCCCAGATATGAACACAGCTGGTGTCCTCCCTTCCTTCACCCCTTTCCTCAGAATTTGCTTTCTCTGTGAGGCATCCTGGGATACCATCTCTTAAGTTGTACTCACAGCACTTCTGGTGCTCCTGAGTCAATTTATTCTTCACTAGCAGTCATCACTACCTATATATTTTGTAACATATATTTTATTAGACTCTTAAATAAATATATATTATATTATGTAATATATGTATATTTATATTTTGCAATACATACACATATAAGTAAAACTATGTATATGTATATATATACACATTTACATAACATATATGCACATATAGATACATAGTTTTACTTATATTTTAGTAAATTATAAGCATTTGTATTTTTACTTATATTTAATACATTACATAGAAATTATATCCATTCATTTTTATATTTTTTACTATTCATTTTACTTATTCATCATCTTCATTGTTCCTTTCCCCAGAATATATCAACACAGTGAAGGCAGAAGTGCCTGTTGGTTGAGTTTCCTGCTGGATCCCCAAGGTTGAGAACAGGAGCTGGAACTTTA